>JANHFP010005271.1:61648-72984 GCA_032468135.1 Calamaria suluensis
TGGCTGAAGAATTCTGGGAGTTGAAGTCCACAAGTCTTAAAAGCTGCCAAGACCTCTGCTATAGATCAATTGCTTGTGTTCCCTAGAGAAACAACCATGATTCTCAAAACTGGATTTTGTCCCAGCAATTTCTGATAGGAAGACAAGGTTACTTGTTTCCTTGGTTGGCATCAAAGTAGTCCCATCTCACTACCAATTATGTTTGTGTGTCCCGTCTCCATGATATCACGCCTTCATCTCATACCCAGCACACAGCTGAAATAAGTTACATTGTCTTTAGATGTTCCCCAGGTGCTCTTTCCTGTTATTGTTGTGGATACAATCTGACCCACTTCATTGCCTTATTGTTAGTGGCATGGTTAATGACCTTTTAAGGGGTAGGATTCAGTACAGAACCTATTGGCCACTTTAACCTGAGGTGGAATATCTCTTCCACTCTGAGATTAAAAAACATTCTGCTAGTCGTAAAATTGGCACGCAAATTACCCTGCCTGGACATTGTATACAATCTTTTAAAACAGGTTCAAATGTAGTTTACAAGTAAATGATGGTGTTCACCACTACTATGGAGAATATATTTGTTAGGACAGTGTATGCCATTCTTGACCTTATGAAATATCTTAATGGTCTGTTGATAGGCTTATGGAGTAGGCCCTGATTTTGTAGGCCCTCATGCCCAAATGGTATATGTCAGTGATGGCTAACCATTTTGCCAATGCGTGCCAAAAGCAGGGGGAGCACAAGGAGGTCATGTGTGCATATGCCCATACCCATAATTCAATGAGTCCCCCCCCCCATACATGCATGCAACAACCCCCCACATTACTCCTTTTGACATACGATGGCACGGAGGGCCCAGTAGGCCCATTTTTCACCCTTCCCAGGCTCCAGAGCCTTTCTAAGAGCCTGGGAAGGGCAAAAACGGCCTTCCCCATCCCTCAGGGGCTAGAAGTGGCCCATTTCCCAACTTCCGGAGCTAAGCTAGGGTAATGTTCGTGTGCCACCAATATGGCTCCATGTGCCACCTGTGGCACGCATGCCACAGGTTCGCCATCACAGGTATATATGATAATTAAGCTTCACCCATGACTATACAAGTTTACCTTAAAGTTATTGCATTAGCTTGTGTAGTGCCTGACTTCAGAGAGATTAGGTAAGCTAAACTCCAAAGGTAGATTTTAAAACAAACCAAAAACTTAAGAACTGGAATTCCTTCCTTCCTTCCTATAGGGAGCAGAAAGGAAGATCCGGGATGAAGAACGGAAACAGAGCAAAAGAAAAGGAAAATGCAGTGACCCCAGTTCTCAGCTGAATGCCTGTAAGTAGAAAATATAGAGTGCCCTCTAATGGAGTGGAAATAGTCAAATAACCCTTAATTACTGTGTAAACCAGAAATGAACAAAACCTTTATATTTATTTTTTATTTTTATTTTTTTTAGAAAAAAGGAAGTTACCTATGTCACCTAGGGATAATTAAGTTACTGGTTCCACTGAACTTTGAGTTAAGAGGTGAAGATATTCCATGTGAAAAGGAATAATGTAAACAGTTTTAATATTGTTGGAGTAAGACACGTAGTGCTACCTAATATATAATAATGCAGGACTATACCAATACCTATATGTGTATAACTATAACAAGGGGGTGAAATGGCTCAGTGGTTAAAGATCCTGAGCTTGACAGGCCAGGTTCAAGACTTGTGCCCACACAATGAGATGAGCTCTCATTATTTGCCCCAGCCCCTGTCCACCTAGCATGATATGAGATTTTAGTTGAAAATATATAACACCTTATTGTAAAATACAGGCATTTTATGAAATTTATCTTGTAAAGCTTTTGGCCATTGAAGGAAACATATTTTTGCCATATCATAGTGTTTGATCATATTATTTATCAACATAATAAGGGCAGGATATAAACAAACAAAAAATAAACATCAGCCTCCCTTGCTTTATATAAACATAATATTAAACTTTTGCATAGTTAAGAAATGGATTCAGAGCCAAACTGTAAGGGTTCCATGGGATAAAATAAATAAAATTTCTGTCACTGAACTCATAAACTTTATTTTCGCTGAAAGCTGCTTCTCACAGCAATCACTTAGAATTATCTTTGCAAATTGACAGATGCACACAACATGTTCTAACTAAATATATGGGTGGGTAGAGAGGCAATAATTATTTCCCAGTTGCCTGAAGTGGTTGGGAAGGGAATTTTGATGCTCAGCAATCTGAGGCACCTTTGAGGTTGGACACTAATTTGGATAATACTTTTTTTGCACTTTCTTATTGGTCAGCTGGAGATGAACACTTAATGGCCCAGAGTGTTCCATCTTTGCTTTCAGAGTTTATGGTGAGGATAAGGAAAGATGATAGCAGTCCAGCTTTCAAAGGATGGAGAAATACAAAAAGTGGTATCTGGAAGAGCATACTGCATCAGAACATCTTAGCTCCAACTGCAGTCTATATTGCAAAATGCAGCTTTGTATTTAGCTTAAAACGGAGCCCTCTTCACAATTCAGTGTTTAAAAAAAGAAGTCCTCTGAGACACGCTTCATTCTAAGTCTTGTTTCTTCTCCTCCCTACCAGTTTCTGATGTCAAGGTACCCATGCTTCCCTCCCATAAGCGAACAGACATCACCATCTTCAAGCCATTTATGGATCTTGATACTCAGCCAGTTCTCTTCATACCTGACGTACATTATTCAAATATTCAGCGTGGAACTCATGTAAGTTTTCTTTCTTGCTAATTTTGTCAAAGGAGGACAGCAATTAAAAAAAGGGTGGGTGGGTGAGAGAGCTGATCTTTTTTTTATCTAATTGCCTGCAGTTAATTGGTTGTCCTTTTGGCAATTTCAGGGACAGGCAATAATTCCTTGGCCTTTTTAAACATTGGACGGTGATACGGTATCCCTGGAGACAGACAGCTTAGCATTGTCTTGGTGGAGAGGATCATTGGAGAATTAAGCAAAAGACATATTTTAATAGATAGTGCTGACCACATAATCTAGAAAGCTTCAGGAACCACAAAAAGAGGCTGGACATGCAAGTGGCTTGCAAACCACTCACTTAAGATGTATATATGTATTTTTCTTCTGCGGACACCAAAGATAGATCCTGAAGGCAGCATTAATAAGGCTAATTCCATTTCGATGCATCCTACCTTCATAGAACTTTTTTAAAAAGTATTCTGTCTATACTATCATTTATATTGCAATGCCAAATATTGTATAGATGGACTCATTTAGTTAGTTAAATCATTTTATTTACTGCAGCTAAAGAAATAATGCACTCTCCTGCCAGAGTATCTCAACAAGACTTTAACTCAAAGATATTAAACTAGAGCAAACTTGACACTAAAACAAATAGAATTATAAACAGCAATAAACCACGTTAAAAAAAATCACATAACTCTCAAAGTTGCTGTCCAGAAGATACAAAATGAACTCTTTGAGAGTTCATTAAATAGAAACTATTTTTCATGTGTTAGTTGGAAATGAAAGAATATGTTGTACTGTATGGGGAATTAATATTGCCATCACATAAAAAATTGTTCCAAGTGGAAGAACAGTAAGTGGTGGATTTCAAAAAATTTTGCTACCGGTTTAGTGGGCGTGGTTAGGTGGGGGGGATGTGACTGAGTGGGTGTGGCTAACTTGATATCACTCATGCCCATGCTCACTCAGTCACATGACCCCCCTAGACACACCCACAGGAAAAGGTAGGAATTTTTTGGAATCCACCCTACCCTCCCTTCACCAGTTGCCCCCGTTTCCCCTCCTTTAGCTGCCCCAGTCTTAGCCCTGCTTCCTCCACCATCACCACCTCTTTGTTCAGGCTGCTTACCTTCTGCGGTGGCTGGTACAGAGTCCAGAAGGCAAGCTGACCAGAGTTTTTGGTGGCCCCCAGCCAGCCACCACTGCTGGAAAGCGGCTAGTAAAGAAGCCTCCTTTAGCCGCAGGCTGCCAAAAAGTACTTCAGGGAAAAGCTGCTGCTGTCGCTGCCATGTTCTTCACACATGCTCATCCCATTGGAATTGCAAGGCAATTGGATGCGTGTGTGCGAAGAACATGGCAGTGAAGAACATGTTGGGCGGGACAAGTGAGCAGCGACCAGGGGACTGATTCAGGGGTGTGGCCAGCCAGCCATTGCTACTGGTTCAGCTACCAACAACAAATTATCACTATTGGTTCTCCCAAACCGGTGCGAACCGGTACCAACCCACAATTGAAGAGTACCATATGAGAGGTAGGGGCAATTAAAAAAAAGTGGTCTGTTGCATTTATTTAAATGTAGAGGGATACCATTTATATATTTATATATTTTATTTAATTTTAATATTCATAAGTACTGTTTTTAAATTTGTTGGCTGTGCACCGCCCCGAGTCCGTGAGGAGAGGGGCGGTATATAAATGTAAATAATAAATAAATAAATAAATAAAATACCATTTAATAGGTCCAGAGAATGAAACATTTGAAGGATGCTTTATGATGATGCTTATACTATTGATCACTTGTCAACATGGTTCTATAATGTTTAAAATAGCTTGTTTCCCTCCTTTCTGTTGCAGAGTTTTCCTGTTGCAACTGATGAAATGGAAGGAGAAGGGTAGGTTTTGTTACTATTTTTCTCATTCAAGTTCCAGTCATATTTACAGAATGCTCTAGCTATTTTTGTTCTGGCTAAGTGGCTTTCTAATTGGGCTAGAATACGCAGTATGATATAGTATAGGTATAGCATCCGATGCTATCTAGAAATATTGTACTATAGTTCTTGTGGTCTTTTTTTTGTTATATCTGTTCTGTGATCATTGTAGCCATATTGGTCAGAAATCGTGAGATTTGTACTTCTACCTGTACAGGTTCTCAATGGGCAAGTAGATTATTTTACATCATACACTTAGTCCCTAACTTACAACAGTTCATTTAGTGACCTTCAAAGTTACAGCAACACTGAAAAGTGACTTATGACTGTTTTTCACACTTATGACCATTGCAGCATTCCCATGTTCACGTGATCAAAATTCAGACACTTGGTAACTGACATATGCTTATGATGGTTGCAGTGTACTTAGGTCATGATCACCTTTTGCAAACCTCTTACAAGCAAAGACAATGGGAAAGCCAGATTCACTTAATAGCCGTGTTACTAACTTAACAGCTGCAGTGATTCCCTTAACAACTGTGGCAAGAAAGGTTGTAAAATGGGGTAAAATTCATTTAACAACCGTTTCACTTGGCAACAGGCACTTTGGACTCAATTGTATAGTAAGTCAAGGATTGCCTGTAGTAAGAGGAAGAAAAAACTATTCTCCATATTTGCTTTTAAATCTTTTTCCAAGTATATAGTCTGGTATCAGAAAAGCCAACAAATATTTCTGTTTCAGAAAAGTAATCATTCTTCATGCATCCGTTATACCAGTCTCAGATTGACTCTGTACTTCTGTGATCTTGTCTCCTTGTTACCAATGGGAAGCTCAGCCCATTTATTATCAGCTCATCTGCAATGCAGAAGGATTCAGTCAGAAGACAGTTTTCAAATATGGATGAATCACCTTGACATGCACCTTGCACTTGTTAGTTTATTCTAAAGCAATAAGCAATGGTGCCTTCATGTCTGTACTGACATGGAATTATGCCCTGCAGAAGAGTGTATACCAATTTTCTGTTCAGTGCAACCTTGTGAACAATTTAATGCTTGGACTGATATATGGGGTGCAGCATGGGGAGACAGTCAGTGGCTCAGTGGAAGAGTACTTGTTTTGTATGAGGTAGTTTCAGGTTAATTTGCTAACATGTCTAGTTAATGGATTCTCAGTTAATAGTGGTTGAGGAGCAGGTTGTTCTGGCCAATGTTCTCTAATTGGATAAATTGACCACAAACCTACACTCCATAGAAGGAAAGTAGGCATATGAAAATATATATTTTTCTTTTCCACAATGCCAACATTATGTGGCTGTTTTTATTTACTGCCGTTATATCCTGCCTTTTCTTTGAATGCCTAAGGATGAGCTAAGAGAAAGTGGTTTAAAGTCATCCAATGAGCTTGCACGGCTGATGCTGGACTGTAACCTGGTTCTCCACTTTCTAGTTGTTAATTATGAAAGCATACTAACGTAATGTGTAATTTCAGGACCCTTACAATAAAGTGAAGGCCCCTGTAATGGTTACAGAAGTGTGTTAAAAATATTATTCCTTTATTATATTGGCTATTAACATCTTAACTAGGTGCTTATCTGTAATGGCATAACTAGTAGATCTTCCAATTGTATATTCTCAGTTCATTTCTTTTCGATGCCTTGAAATGTTTAGGGACAATCCTCTGCCTGGTGATTGCAGTGATGCCAAAATGTTGTTTGGATTGATTAATTGATTAACTGATTTTCCTTTCAGGTCTACCATGAAGAGAGGGGCTTACATAAATGAAGATGAATTTGCTGCTACTCCAATTAAGATATCCCGAATAGAAGAACCAAAAAGAGGTAACCCATCCCCCAAGGAATTTTGGTTGTTATTAAATTTATGTTTCATCTTTCTGCTTTACTAAGCATTCAAGTCAGCTTACAATAGGAAAACAAATACAAAATACAAAACAGAAGCATAAAATTGAAACAAAATCAGTGTAATCATTCAGTTTGTCAAAATAATTGTATTTTTGGCATTTTTATAATTGCTGGCAGAGTGGGGGCTAAGCACATCTCCTACCCCTAACTGGGGATCAGAGGAGTCCTTCTCTCATGTAATAGATAGCTGAGCTTCTGGTGGTGTGGTCTTTTTTTTATACTGTAAGCCACTTGGAGTCAACCATGTATGACCAGCTATATAAATCTTCAAAATCTACTAAATAATTAAGCAGGTTCCTAATGGGATAAGTGGTCCCTCAGACAGGCCCAAAGATATTCAGGACAGTATTACAATGGACAATACCAAAATCTTAAATGTAGTGGCTCATTAGCAATTATCAGCCAATATCAGTGAGGATCATTCAGTACAAACCTTTTGTAATGTCTATGTAAGGTCCATACAATCTCAGCCTGGAGTGGAAGTCCCCCCAGGAAAAGAAGCCAAATATCATTCAAATTGTTCAGGAGGATAGACTTTTGTGACTGTTATTGTCTCAAAACTGCCTCAGCCACTCAAACAGAGCAACAAGCACACAGAATTGGAAGAGTATTGGATGAAGCTTTGGATCACTAA
This sequence comes from Calamaria suluensis, assembly GCA_032468135.1. Classification (NCBI taxonomy): domain Eukaryota; kingdom Metazoa; phylum Chordata; class Lepidosauria; order Squamata; family Calamariidae; genus Calamaria; species Calamaria suluensis. The sequence goes on from JANHFP010005271.1 coordinate 68,844, forward strand.
GAGATCTGTCCTGTAGACTTATGCTTGCCACCCATAGCCTGCTGCATCATAAGTTAACTCAGATGATAGCTTGGAGAGCTGTCAGCCAGACCTCTAACATTTGCCAGGTCCATGCTTTTATTCAAGATTGAATCCTAGGTAATATGTGTTATACTAGCAACTCATCAGCCAATAAAAAACAGGTCAGAAGACCAATCTTCATTGCTTCCTTGTTGTGGTTAGACTGTAACCTGAAAGGAAGGCCTCTTTCCCTTGCAATGGCCAGGTAGAAGTTTCCTGCCATTTTTCCCCCTGCCAGTTATATGTAAAAATATTTCTTCCCAGTCACATTCCATTCCTCATTCCACCCACCCCTTCTTGACAAATCTTCCAACATCAAACCAGTTGATTACTAAATCTTCAATGTAAAAAATCATCAAGATAGACCAACCTTTCTCTTGTTAGAACTTTGCTTATGCACAACATTGAACTGGTAGGTCCAGTTGGGCTTATATAGCTCCTACAAGAGGCAAGGGGCAAGCTAACTATAGCCACTGGGCCCAAGTCCCATCTCTGTGATGTGCTAAGTGTGGTACAATGAATCAAGTCTTCTTCAGAGGGTCTCTAGCCTGCAGGTTTTAAACAAAGATTTAATTGTATTAAAAAAAAACCCTCAGTATTGTTGAGAAATTGGTGCTACCAGAGGTATTTTGCCTTATGTTGTGGGGAAAACGTCTTCACTGCATACAGCTAGTATGCTGTAGTAGTTAATACATTGGATTAAGAGTCAAGAGAACTAGGTCAAGTCCACTTCAATTACAGAAGCTCACTGGATTGTATTTTCTGAATCTCAGTCCTATTCTACCTCATAAGCTTAATGTAGGAAAAAATAGAAGAGGAATATATACTCAAGCTAGAATTCTCAAATAGTTGTAGAAGATACAGCTAATAAATAAATTTATTCAGATTGCCTAGAAACATCTAGTACTTTTTCTTCTTCTCCTTTCCTTTCTTGATAAGGAATGAATACGTGGGCACAAGATACACATGGAGTGGCCTTAATTAAAAAATTACCCTCTTATGTATAAGTAATTTGATTAACTAGCCAGAAAGGAAGATGAGAAAGAATGGAGCTGAAGTTCCTGTAATGTTTTACAGAAGAGCTCGTAGACCTAGGCACTCGTGAGAAATCAGACCTTGTCTAAATAGTGTGTTCTTGGGAGTCAAGTCCAAAGTCCAAAAGCAGCTAAGTCAAGAAGTATGTCACATTTTCTCCATGTGACTTTTCAACAGAGCATATGATGTCATTTGGCTTGTTTTTCTATTTTGGTGCAAGTCACAAAATGTGTCACTGGTTTCTGTTGAGAATTAAAGAATCTTATCTCTGTATTCTTTCAGACCTTATTTCTCCTTGGAGCTCATTTTTAAGCTCTTTTGCTTCAAGGATTTTTTTCTGACTCACTTTGACGTTTTGAACTCACCCTTGTTGATTGACATGTTGTTAATATAACAGTAGCACATAATCTAAGAGGACTTTGATATCAGTTGTCCAAGAGAAGTAAATTGAGGACAACCAATATATTATGTTGAACTGACTGGCTTTAAGTAAGCTTAGCCTCCTATTTTTTTCAGAATAAGATACAAAATTGTTAGGAAACAAAACTCTTGATAGCATTCTAGTTTATTGAGTATCTAGGAACTGGTGTTCCAAGAAGGAGAAAACTCTTCAGTATTTCCTGGTAAGGCTAGGAAAGCTTTTTTTTAATACTTGGCAAACAATGCCTGTCAGATTAGACACTATTACATTGGGCTCTATCAGTATTTTTCAACCTTGTTGACTTTAAGAAGTATGGACTACAATTCCCAGAATTTCCTAGCTAGAATGCCACCTGGGAAATTCTGGGGAGTTGAAGTCCACGCATCTGGAAATTACCAAGTTTGAAAAACACTGGACTAGATGGACCAATGTTTTAATTCAGCATAAGGCAGATTCCTGTACATAGTCACATGCACTAATTAACTGTTGTATTTCTTCAGAATACAACCTGAACTACAGAGCAGAATTATAAAGTCCCTTCTATATTAAACCTCTTTAGGCAGTTTATTAGCACATGATTCTTGTCCTAATGGAGCAAGAGTACAGATCCTGCCTCTCTCCCCAAAAACTTGATTATATTCTGCAGAGACTCTTCCCCCTCTGTTACTGAATTGCAAGTCTAACCTGACAGAAGGGGAAAAAATGTGGACACATGTTAGCTGTGCCTAACTGGCTTAATTTAGTGAAACTTCTGATTGTCAGAAGGTTCAACTCCATCCTAGATTACTATATAAAGCATTACTGTTTCTTACACATATTTTATTTTGAAAATAAGTAGAAGGTTAAGTTCTCCGCCAACTTTAAGAATATCTACGTCTATATTGTTAGTTTAAGATCAGTAATATATTTTAATCTCTACAGTTTATACTGTGATAATTGTCTAGAAAAGGGCATGCAATATTATATATATATATTTAAATATATTTAAAGGGCATGTAATATATTAATAATGGGGGTATACATAGCAATAAGTTGGAAGCATTGAATTTTTCTTCACAATCATCTATGTATTTTAGTTTATTTTTTAAAAAATGAATTTAAATACAGCAGTGGCTTGACTTCTAAATCCCATCCTCATTTGCACCATCAATTCCCTCCAATATATTTGAGGAACCATTGAACAAACTGAAGAAAGAAAAAAGAATCAAGTACCAGGGTGTTAATTGGCTCATTGTTCAGAACAAATTTGGAAACCTGGCAGGGTAGCTTTCCAAATGTTCTGCAGCATTAGAGGTTAATTTACAGAGGACTAGACGGCAGACTATGTTATACTGTCCTGTATTGTATTGACATAATCTGGAGCGTGTTAACTAAGCACTGGGAAAGGGTGTGCATATATTCTGCCTTGCTTTGTTAAAGCAAAATAAGGGCAGTGAAATATTAAAAGTTTCTAGGTCACCCCAGGATAAATTACTTGTTTCACGTTTTGTCACCTGCTTTTGGCAAAGAGAGAAAATAGTATTTATATATATTTTTTCTTTTATCACCTTTCTTTTAGTGTTGTTGTATGTCCGGAAAGAATCGGAAGAAGTATTTGATGCACTTATGCTTAAAGTTCCATCTCTGAAAGGTCTTATGGAAGCTGTAAGTTGTAAGGATGTTTATTATCACACTGTAAGAAAAAAATTGAGAAACCTACATATCTTCTTCTTTGTACTTAATCCAAATAGCTACTGTATGCTGTCTAAGTGTAGGGATTCCAGTGTTTATATTATTACAAAATATTTGGACTTGCATTCTTAATCTGTGTTAGCATAGCACATGTACCTTCTAGTTGTTGAAATTCACAGTAATATTTCTAGCTGGGACATCCTATCTTACATAGAAAAATATAATAGCGTGCTTGGGATAAATTGGAACATGACCACTATGGATGGCCAGGAATGCTGTATGTGACATGGATGTGATTACAAATGTTAATGTGCAGTGGTTTACACTATCTTTATCTTCCTAAAAAGAATTATGTGAAAGGCTTAATTGACCATAACCATAATGGAAGATAGAAGTCAACATCTATAGGACTTCTTGGTGCTAACCATGGCATACGAAAAATACAAATTTGTGCTTCTGCTCACACTATTTCATGGAAATATAACCATTGTAATGTTATACAGTAAAACAATATAACATTGGTTTTGGTATGCAAGCAGAAACCTAAAAGTTGAATCAAATGGGATGGGGTACACTTAAGAATTATATCAATAATGAGTGTTGAATGAATGTAGATTGAAAACAAAAAAGTGAGTGAGCAGTACAGAAAATTTTCAGAACCATGTCTGTTTGATGGTTAATTTGTCTTTATAAGGGTTTTCAACTGCTATTCTTATGTTATTTTTGTTCCTTTAATTTTGGTTATTTTTATTGTTTTCACTCTATTTTCATTGTTAGGTGCCCAGGACTATGTATATGAGATGGGTGGTCTATGAATTATTAAATAAAAAAATAAATGATGTTTGAACATTTAGAGAGGATGTGAGAGGTTCATTTTGCAGAAGGAAGGAAGGAAGGAAGGAAGGAAGGAAGGAAGGAAGGAAGGAAGGAAGGAAGGAAGGAAGGAAGGAAGGA
>JANHFP010005274.1:3374-15981 GCA_032468135.1 Calamaria suluensis
GAGTGCTTGCGAGATCGTTGTGAATAAAACTATTGTTGTACCTTGAACTGGCTTATCATTTCCACGACCACTTCAGTATCCTTCCCCTGGAGTGGGGTGGGAAGGGAGATTTTACAGTACCCTTCCCCTTCCACGCCCGCCAAGCCATACCCACCAAGCCACATTCACAGATCCAGTAGTAAAAATTTTTGAAATTCATCACTGGACATGACCCACTAACATGTCCATCCCTGAACATTCAGAAGGACACAAATTTGATCTAACTGGGTCCATAGTTGTAACCCAGACAAAATCAAGGAGCGAAAGACAATCCCTTGAAGCACAGTTTTCCACTAAATAACAGTGAAAACCACAACCCATCAGCTAACAAACAACACTAATTTACATCACACTGACGGTACTTAAAGCAAAAGACCATGCATCAATAACAACAGCTAGTCAAATCAAACAGGCCAAAGTCAGAAGGAGCCAAACAAAGAACATACACACTAATTGGGCTCTGGCGACGACCACAATCCAAAGCGCACTGACGATGTCTCCTCAAATGTTGATGAAATGTTTGCAAATGTTGATGAAATGTTTGCAACCAAATTGCCAAGCTTGGAGCTCAGACCAACAGTTCTTTAGTCTCTTATTAACTTGCTTAAAATTTCTGTATGATCTCTATATATTTATTTTAATTCTGAGTTTTCAATGTAGGTTTTTGCATGGAATATAATTCCGTAAAGTGAGGTGTTTTTCATATGTCTACGTCTACGTCTATCATATATCTATCTGTCTATCTATCTGTCTATCCGTCCATCCATCCATCCTGGTTCTGGGCAGCATACAAGAAACTGAAAGAGAAAACAGATTTCAACTCAGTGTTTATGAAAGATAACATACTCTGAGACAGAGAGAGAATATGAACTTTTTTCTGAATTACATCAAGTGCCAAGTTGAATTTTCAGGGAAGCTGAAAAAGAATGGGGGGAAAAGCCGAGTTCTTATCATCAAGTCCTTGATTTAGTTTGAAAGGTGAGCCTTGTGGCAGTAAATATCCAAGTGGAAAGGTGTAATAAGGTGAATACAGCAAATGATTAAAAGGTTTAATATATTGTATTGGAAGCAGTAACTAGAAAAGTCAGGAGCTGTGATTTTGTCCTTGTTAGCATTTAAAATCTCTCTTGCTGTTATCTTCTAAAAACACCTGTTCTGACTTTTCCTGATGAGTAATCTTTTTTTCAATGAGGACACTGGTTCCATATTATAAAAACAAACATTTTTTCCCTGGATTCTTGCTGACACATTGCATTAAAAATAAAAATGAGAAACCAACATTTTGGCAAGTGTTCTCTTAATATTAATTAAAAATAATTCAGAAATGAACTTAAGTCGGGGAAGTTAAAGGCTAGGTAAAACTAAAGAAGGGATACGGTGGCTCAGTGGGTAAAGCACCTGAGTTTGTCGATCGGCAGTTGTCGATCGGCAGTTCAGTGGTTTGAATCCCTGGTGCCGTGTAATGGGGTGAGCTCCTGCTACTTGTCCCAGCTTCTGCCAACCTAGCAGTTTCAAAAGCATGTAAAAATGCAAGTAGAAAAAATAGGGACCACCTTTGGTGGGAAGGTAACAGCGTTCCATGCTTTAATCATGCAGACCATATGACCATGGAGACGTCTTCACACAGCGCTGGCTCTTCGGCTTTGAAACGGCCCCTAGAGTCGGAAACGATTAGCACAAACGACTGGCACTGACTCTTTTTTCCTAATATCTTCCCATAGTTACAGTGCCTCTCCTTGAGTTGCTGCTGCATTTGATTTTATTAATTTTTATTTGATCTGTGGTCTTGAATTCAATTTATATCTCATCCTTTTAATAGAACAATTTGAAAGATCCTTTAAATTCTGGAAGTCCACAAGTCTTAAAGCTGCCAAGTTTGGGAACCTCTGATTTAAATTTACAAAGAGACCCTTGTTAGTTGACCTTTTGCTTTCTTGTACATTTTCCTATTTTATAAAACATTTTAACATTTTGATGTGCTATTTGCATTTTGCACAATGAGCAAAACATCTCATCTAGAACATGTCACTCTCTGTCTCTATGTGAGACTTTGACAAAAGTGTAACATTCTGGCTTCATATAGAACTTTAAGAAAAAAAAATCTTCATCAATATATAACCATTAACTATATAAATATCAACTAAAACCTATGAGTAATGAATAAATTTTAAGGCCAGGTATCAAATATTTTGAAACCAAGTCTTAGGATCAGTTTGAGTTATAAGGAGAATAAAGTACATCTGAACTATAGAGAAGAGATTGTGTACCTTCCAGATTCAGGGATCAAACACCATCTTCTGATTATCATCTGATGACAGTAGCACTGCTACATAAACTAAAGTGAGTAGACATGGCCATGTTTCAAGTCAAAGTTATCAGATATTTCATCTAGCTGATATAGAACATCCTACCTCTTTGTCCTATTCTCAGAAGAAACTTTTAAAGAGAAACTATAATTCCCAGGGCAAGAGAAAATGAGGTAAACTTAATACATGGAAGATAAGATTTTGTTGTAAATCCTTGTCCTTTGATAAGACATATTGTATATTAGCAAATAGACAAGGATATTTAGGAAGCTAAGAAAGGAATCCTGCTTTTTATAGATTGACAACAGATAAGTGAGGTTGGTAAGTATAGTTTGAGACTAGAAGTAAGCAGGATGACTAATGAATGTAATTTGGTGAAGGAAATGGAATAAAACTCAGCAGGACTTTAATTTTGCCAACTTCATTAAATAATGACATTTTAAAAATAAATATTATAATGTTTTAGTGAATGATCTGAAAGCAACTGAGGGTGTAATATTGCAGTAGGTAAACAGTCATGAATCCAGGGCTTTATTAAGACTCTGTGATATCCAGAGATAAAATTATTAATACAGAATTCCTTCTGCTTTCTTTCTGCATCTTACAATATTGCAATTCTTTTCTACATTGCTCTGTGTTCATTGAAGTCACTAGCACAATAATTGGGATGAACTGAAAAGCTTAAGGTATTGAAAGTATGTAGAGATTTTCAGTTATAATGTTGAAATAACCTTTGGCATTAAACTTTAAATTAGTTTTGCTGCTTTAAATGAAAGACATTGGTTCACCTGTTTATTTTAAACTCTGGGTTATTCTAGAGCCATGCTGGTGATCCTGCAGAACTATCCCGCAAGGAATGCACAGCCTTGCTGGCTCCTCTTCCACATTCCTGTGCACACAAGTGCACTGGTCAGCTGGCCATCATGCACATGGAAGTGCAGAAATCCAGAAGAGTGTAGTTCGGTCGCACATGCGCAAGCCATCACCCAAACTTTCGGGTTTACATTGCATGCATGCGCGATGGCTTGCACATGCATGATGGACTGCCACTCTTCTGGGTATCAGCGCTCCAGCATGCACAAACACCAGTGGGGCTGTGGGGTGCAGGCAGGATGGTTTCATGTGCCATTTACGGCACACAGACTGGCACATGGTGACATAAAAGGTTAGCCATCACCGTTCTAGAGTGATATCTTTCATTTGTGAGGTCCAGGACAATTACCTTCTACTGCTCCCTTCTCTCAAACAGTCAAATAAGAACCTGATTAATCTCTTGGATAGCAGACAAAAAATAGAATCCATCTTCCATGTTAGTTGTGCATCAATATCAGCCCTTTGATACATGTAGTAGAGTGGTTCCCAAACTTTTTCAGTCCACTGTCTCCTTGGTGGTACAAACTCATCATCAGTGCCCCCCACCTGGTTTGCTGGGCATGGTTTTGGGGGTGTCTTGTGACTGAGTGGGCATGGCCAACTCAATGTCACTCAAAGCCTCGCCCATTCAGTCACATGACCCCTCCAACAAGCCAAGCCCCCAGAACCTGGTATGATAAGTTCTTAGATTTCTCTTCTGCCTCTTTTCCCCTGTCGCAAGATACCTGCAGCTACACCCTTTTTTTGGTGCACCTGGAGTCACTTCTTCTGCCAAAAGATGCAGCAGCTTCAGGCTCCTTTGCAGTGAACATTACCAGACCAAGCTGCTTCGCTTCTTAAACACACTGCATGTTTAAGAAGGGGAACAAGCAGCTCGCTCCAGTAACTTTCACTACAACAGGGGTCCCCAACCTTTTGGACCTTGAGGACCACCAAGTTCATAACTTTAAATCCTGCAGACCACTAATATGAATCCAGTGAGCCACTTGTTGAAGCACCTGGACTCCCAGTGGCAGGATGGGGTCCTTCAGGCACTCTCCCTCAGGGTTGAAATCTAAAAATTGTTGCCACTGGTTCTGTGGGAGTGGCTTATTTTGTGGGCATGTCCTAGTGGTCACATGACTGTGGGCATGAGTTGGTGGTGAGTTTGTGAATTTTTTTTGTCTCTCCCCTGCATTGCTTTGGGCTTGTGATTGAAGTGGGGGGGGGAGCTAGGGATGGCACAGACCAGACTCAAACATGGCCTGATGACAGCTCTGCCTCTCCACCAGACAGCACGAAGCCCCACCTCTGCCAGCCCAAAGCAGAGAAAAGGAGGCTGGGTGGTGCACCTCCCTTTCGCGGCTTTGGCTGCCCTTCTTTCCTTTCCCTGTCTGCCCGCCCTACTCCTGGCAGCACCTCCTTTCCCTGGTTGTCAAGAAGGGACAAGAATGAGTCGGGCCGGAGCGAGCAGGAGGGCGGGGGCAGCCCGTGATATGGAGATAGCTCTGGGGAGGCCACAGTGACGCTGGGACCGTCGCTCCCTGGAGGGACAGTGACCTCTGCCATGATGCTGAGGAGGATTTTACAGATGGGAAGGGGGGCAGCGGTGATGGCATGCTGTCTCCCTGTTGCAACTCTTGGGTTGGCTTGCCTGGCGCACCGCGGCACTTCCTGCAACTGGCCCAGCACCTGACTGGGCGCTTTGACACCCAGCGGCCTGCTTGACTTCCCTTAGGCCTCTGGGGGCTGGCCGCTCCCTCTCTTCCCAGGGAGCAGAGGCAAGGCAACCGAGGCACTGCAACAGGGAGACCAGCCGCCACTGCGACTGTCGTCCCTCTGTAAATATAGGTGGTTTGTAGCTGTAAGCTGATTGGTTGGCTGTATTGTATCATCCTGATTGGCTGTATTGTATTATCCTGATGTTTGCAGATTAGTTAGTTGTTTTGTAACATCCTGTGTGGCTGAGGTGCTGGCTTTATGCCCATTAGTCTTTTGTGTTGTAACAACCTGGGTAATGGGTTGAGTGCTGACATTCTGAGATCTAGTGTAGTAATATCCGGAGCTACTGGCTGTGTGCCCATTAGTCTTTTGTGTTGTAATGACCTGGGTAATGGGTTTAGTGCTGACATTCTGAAATCTAGTGTAGTGATATCCTGACTCCTGTGCTGCAACCTCCTCGGGCGGTTGGCTGCAATGTAATATCTTGGGCCTCTGCGTTGTATCCTCTTGAGTTCTGTGGTATAATATCTGGAACAGACGGTTGTGGAGTGACATCTTGGGCTTTGGTTTGGCTCCAAGAAAATATAATAATACATTGTCCTGAGACAATTTGCATCTGAAAAATGGCCAAAGAATGTTATAATAAACAAAGAAACATAGGAAAAATTGACTATGCAGGAGTACCTTGACTTACAACTATTTGTTTAGTGACTGTTTGAAGTTACCATGGCCCTGAAAAAAGGGACTTATGACTGTTTTTCACACGAATGTTTGCAACATCCCCATTGTCATGTGATCAAAATGTGGCAACTTTGCTCATATTTTGATGGTTGCAGTGTCACTGGTTTCGGTAATTGCCTTTTGCGATCTTTAAAAAAAGTTACAAAATTTCCCCTATGCTGCTCTATGGGTGAATGGAGTTTCAGCTTTTCAGATATGGATCTGGGCAATGAGTTTTAACAAGCTATCTTCACAGTGACTGGTCACTAATGCGCAGCCATGAATCATTTCTACAAACCAGTTCAATTTGTCTCTGTATATTTTAACTGTCTACTCCATTAATTTGGAAATAATATTAAAAAAGTACTTTGGTGTGTGTAAAAGTACAAAGCTAGCATTTTTCTAACAGCCCAACTTTCACAGCCATGCCTTGCATACCTAGATTTTCTTACTTTTGTGTGATGAACCCTGACCAGAAGATTTTATAAATTTCCTTGCTGTCATTTTTTTTTATTAAGCCAATGTCTACATTCAGTTATATATTCTTCTAAGATCAGAATAGAAGTTTTAGTCCAAAATAACATATAAGTAGCACATTTAATTGCCTGAATAAAAATGTTGCAATTTCCAGGAAAAACAGGTATAATCCAGTCATTGTTGACATTATTTTTACTTTGACGGATATTGATGGACATAAAACCACAACATTTATTATGAAAACATTCAACCAATATCAATAATTTCAAGATCTTGAGTTTTACTTTACTCAAATAAATGAAATGTATGATAAATATTCGGTTTAAGTACTATGTATTGATTTGTTTGATCAATAGAAAATGATTTGTACAAATATATAACTGCAAAATAATTGCTAATCTTATATTCTTATTCTGAAAACACTACTAGACAATCTGTAATTTCTGGTAAATGTAGATATATTATTTACTATATTATTTATTGAAACTATGTGAAAACCTAAAAGCATCCATTAGTGGTTGATTTGTAACTGAATAAATTTTTATTCATTTATTTTTATTTATTATAAGGGAAAATGAAAAAATAAATATCAGGATTAATGTTTTTCAAAAGTTAGAACAGCACAATCTTTTTAATAACATTAATTCTATTTAATATTATAATATGTAGAAATTATAGAGGATAGAAAGGGGAAATGTATCTAAAAAAACTGCAAGAACTTTTGAGCAAATGTCTCAAAATTTCTTCTCTCCCAAAAAGAACAAATCAGATGAAGGAAGATATATGAAGATTCCAGGGCCTTTGTTTTTAATCATCTTTATATCTTTCCAATATTTTTTTTAAAATAATGCATAGCATTCCTTGCAAGAAATATATTTTGGATACGTTTAATATTTGGTTATTTTATAGTACTACTACTTTCACTATTAGTTGGATATTTTATACTACTAATGGAGCCCGAGAATATTTTTTTAAACAAATGATTGTGCATTCACGCAAAGAATTCTCTTAATTTTAGACCAAAACAAGCCCAGGTCATGAGTTAGCTTCCATGTCCCAAATTATTATTATTTTTTATAAAGAATTTTATTGGTTTTTAAATGGGCAAGGAAAGGGTATGGGGATAGGGTAAAAGGAGAGGAAAAGGGAAGTAGGGCAGGGATAGGATTGGGGAAGGGATCAATACAATAGTGGAGTTACCCAAACATATAGTTTCACATTTGAGCAAACAGCTTGATACCCGGGTGTAAGTACTATGTTACAGTAATAAATGTAATATTAGTTTATAATCCTCCCTCTGTTTAGATAATCTTGTTGTTGTCTTTTCCGCTTGTCTCTTAAATTCTGGTTCACCTCTTTCCAGGAAAGCTCTAAGGTCATTGTAAAATTTCTTAACTTGAAGTGGACTATTCAATCTATATATTTTTGAATCCCAAAAGATTAATACACCTTTTGGAACCAACCATCTGAAATTCAGTCCCCTGGAAAACAGTTTTTTTGTTAAAAATTGGTATTTTCTTCTGGTTTCTCTTATTCTTCTAGGAATTTGCTTGAGAATTACAAGCTCTTTTCCTTTATATTTGAGTGGTTGATCTCTTGTTATTCTCGAGATTTCATATCTCATAGATCTTTTGTTGTTGTTGTTGTTGTTGTTAGTTGCAAAGTTGTGTCTGACACATCACGACCACATGGACAACATTCCTCCAGGCCTTATTGTCCTCCACCATCCTCTGGAGTCCACTTTAGCTCACACCTACTGCTTTAGTGACTCCATCCAGCCACCTCGTTCTTTGTCATCCACTTCTTCTGTGGCCCTCAATCTTTCCCCGCATCATGCTCTTCTCCAGTGAGTCCTTCCTTCTCACTAGGTGGCCGAAGTATTTGAGCTTCATCTTCAGGATCTGCCCTTCTAAAGAGAAGTCAGGGTTGATCTCCTCTAGGACTGACCGGTTGGATCGCCTTGCAGTCCAAGGGACTCGCAGGGGTTTTCTCCAGCACCAAAGTTCAAAGGCCTCTGAACATGGGGTTGGACTTAGTGTCCTAAATGTTCCTTTTAAACTGTGTGATTGTTTAAGTGCATTATTTCCGATGGATGTGTGCTTTTGGACATGCAATATATTTCCAAAAGACCTCAGGGACACCCTGAAACAAGCATGCTGTACATTTGAGATGCTGTAGCTGTTTCATGGCTTCAAGATAGGAAGTAACTTTGCTCATGAACAAGACACTTTGTCAAATTATTTGTACACATTCACTATTTAAAGACCTGTTATTAAATAAACATTATATGTCTTACTGAAAAAGTAAGTGTAGTCTTAATGAAAGGTACTTTGTTCACAAGCCACACCTGCCATGAATTATATTTATTGCCTAGCATTATTCCGTGTTAGATATAGGAGAGTTTCAATAAAATATATGACCCATGCTCACGTAGGTTAAATAATATTGCTACTTGTTAAGTTCAAAGTAGAAAACAAAAAATATATAAATAGTTCTATGTCTTTTCTACAAAATATATGTAAAATTGGAAACCTGGTTTTAACACAATTTTCTAATTTTTAAAGTGAGTATTCACCAGTAGGCATTTTAATTATTTAAATCAAGAGAGCAAGAAAAGGAATGTCATCTTATTTCTTCCAAAGAATATTTTCTCTCTTTTGCCAATCTTAAAAGCTGATGAAACAGCAACTAATTAAATCCCCTACTCTTACTAATTAAAAAGTGGACAATGTATCATTTTTAAAAGCTCATATAATTGAACATCAAGGAAATTTGAAATGACCATGACTCTATTTTTCTGCAGCTGGCAGCATATGAAAAACAATGGCAATTCTCAACCAGCAAAAAAATAATATACAGCCTAAAAATCTGACAACCGTAGCCAGTATTAATGAAATGGATATAAGCAGACTGTTAACTTTTTGCTCTCAAATAGGTCGGAACTTAAAACTAGGCCTGAGGATGATAGATGAGACTCTATCAAAACATTGCAGAAATATGCAAACCTTTACACGGGAAGAAACCCGATATATCTCCTGTTGAGTAAGGTTTTTTTTTTCGGGATGCTACCGACATACCCATGTAAATTTTTCAACAGTATTGTGATGAGCCAGTGTGCATTATGGAAAGGAATGCAACTCTGTTCTTAATAGCAGTCTTTATTAAACACCAACCCCAGCTCCCCCAAAGTCTTTGATAAGGTTTATTTTCTTCATCATGAACAAAAAGATACACAGACCTCAAATTAGCTGGCTGAAGGCAAGATGAACTCATGCTTCCTGGAGAAGTAATCATTCAATAGATAAACAAAATTCTTCAGCTGCTACTTGCCGTAATCTGGGCAGGGAAACAAGAAGGTCATGAACCACAACAAACAACTCAGGATAATTCAGCTTTGACTCCAGCAGCCAGCCTTTGCAAAATGCTTGTTTATAATCCCACTGACACAGCTGTGTCCCATCATTTTCTCCTGAGTAATCCTTTCTGTAATCTCCTCCTCTCTTGCCTATGCTGCCTAGGATGAAGAGGAGGTGGTCCTGGTTCCTCATCTGAACTCCTCCTCTCTGGGTCTGCCTCCACCCCACTTGGCCCAGCCTGGCCCTGCTCTCCCCCAACTTCGTCTGCAACCCCTTCCTCCAACACATTGCTCTCTGCCAGGTGTTTTTCTTCTTCTTCATCTGAGTCAGATGCTGACAGAAGCATGACACCTTGTCTACAGAAAGTCAAGGTGGCATCCATGACATTCTCTCTTACATTTGTTTGCTGAGATTTATTTATAGTGTAGATTATGTGCACACTATTAAAAGAAGACTAACAACTAAATATTATTTAAAGGTGTATGATGTAAAACATGTAATTATGCAGCAAGAAACTAAAGGGACAAAAGACCTAGTCAGATTGTGGTTACTAAACCCAGAGCCGGAGAGTGGAAAGCCAGCTGGCACCAAGGTATAAATATTACCATAGCTTGTTAGTTTGCTTAGAAGAGTTTTTGAAACAGACTCAGCATATTGGAAATGTAACTAGAGCATCAAAACCTCCATCAGAGATATTCTGAGAAATCAGCTAATTCAAACTGATATCATAAACATGGATTCTAGATGATGGTAGGCTTTAATGTTTATTTCTTCCTACCTTCCATTGCCTTCCTTTTCTCAATGCCCTTTCAGGGTCAGTTAACTTTCTTCTCCATCATTTCTACTGTTTTTAACATTTCCTTCATCTTTCTTCCCTGCTGGAAAAACAAGCTGTAGGGCTATCAGGCCTGTTCCACATCATGGCTTTTGGTCTAGATTTTTCTGACAACCTGGCCCGGCAACGAACTATATCACCTCTTCGCTATTTGCATAAACCTTAGCACTAGATGTCTCTTGCATCCATAGGAACCCTTAAGGCAGCACACATTGTCACACATGACTGTCAGAGATGTGCTTTTTCCAAAAATTCAAGAACTAATCTGCCAGATATAGAGATAGGAATAGCTGTTATGTGGGCAGAACATATTGTGTTTATTTAGAGTGGCTTACTTAAAATTGCTTAGACACCTTATACTGACTATTGAAAGGGGGGCAGAACTAAATCAAAAATTCATCTGCGTAGCAAAAATTAGCAATAAGTTGCTACGTTTTCACTCTAGGGCCACCTTGTTTTAAAGTGTTAGGCTAACGATAGCACAACAGTGGAAGCTTCCAGAGTTACCTACAGACATCATGATTTTTCAAAAAATATACCAATGTGCAGAAACCATAAGATCAGGTTTAATCAGGGGCGAAATGCTCCCGGGTTCGGACCGGTTTGACTGATCCGGTAGCGAAAAATCTGTGCAATCGTCGGAGGCTTTCTTTTCATTTCGAATTGTTCCTACCTAAGTATTCGCTGGATTAGGTAGAAAAAAATTTCCTTTCAAATGTAAGGGAAAAAAGCCTCCCATGACCGCACAGCTATTCCCCGGAACTGGTAGTAAAAAAAAATGCTTTAAAAAAGTGAAGAAAAAAAAAGAGTTGTCCATGCCCACCCGGTCACATGACCGGCCCATCGCCACGCCACGCCCACAGAACCAGTAGCAACAAATTTTACATTTCACCCCTGCCGACGTTTCATGACCCAGCTAGGTAACGTCATCAGTGCTAGAAGGGATTTGCAGAGAGGAGGAGGAGGAGAACTGTGGGGTCCTTGGTGCTTTCTGAGCTTGCTGGCTTTCTCGCAGACGTTTTGTGACCCAACTAGGTAGCCTCATCAGTGCTAGAAGGGAGGAGGGTTGTGGAATGGAAGGGGAGGAGGAAGAAGAGGAGCAGGAGCATGGAAGGGAGTGGAGTTAATCTCTGCTTCTTTGAGTGCTCATTGTTGAGAAGGAGGTTACTCTGCTCTTTTGAATGGTGTGTAGCCGTTGTTTATTGTTATGTGCCTGTTGATGGCTGATTTTAGATGCAAAGACAATCCACATGTATATAAACAGAGAGCAAACAGTTCTCCTCCTCCTCCAAAACTGGAAGTGTTTAAGAAGATGTTGGATAATCAATTGTCTGAAGTGGTGTAGGGCTTCCTGCCTAAGCAGGGGGTTGGACTAGAAGACCTTCAAGGTCCCTTCCAACTCTGTTGTTCTGTTCTATACCTCCTCTTCCTCTTCTTCTTCCTCTTCTTCCTCCTCCTCCTCCTGTACCCCTTGCAAACCATGCCTGCAACACTGATGATGTTTCCGACTTGGGTCATGAAACGTCTGCAAGAGAAGACCCAACCTCACAGAGCACCAAGGACCCTCTCCCCACAAGGCAAAAAAATGCCTTGTTCCTTCTTCCGGGATGCATTTCCAACTCCTCTGTTCAGTCAACAGCCATGGAGTCCTAGCTTCTCTACCACCTCACTAGTAACCAGATCCTCTCCCTGAGCTTTGCTTTTGAGCTCCACCAGCTCATCCCAACCGACTGGATCCCTTTTTCCTGACCCGCGAACCTTCAGATCTCCTGCCGTTCGTCATTGTGAGCTTGATTTTGGGCTATGCCGACAGGCACAACTACTACACCAGCTCCGTCACGAAGTTCACCCTGGCCTTGCTCTCCATCATGCCCCTCTCCTACTACATCGGCATGGCCATTGCCAGGTGAGCCTGTGATGGACCTTCAGTCAGAAGAAACAGGAGTCCCGTTCTCTTTTAAAAAGTAAAAAAGAAAACTAATTCCTCACCTCTTCGTTGCTTTCCAGACTGAGTCCAAAATTGGGATAGTCCTTGGCTTATAATCGTCCATTTAGGGACCAGATGCATTTTCCTGACAAATGAACCTTCAGATATCCTTAGATTTAGGATGAATGAGCTAGAAGGGACCTTGGGGGTCCTCTGTTATTCTGCTATTCCTTCCTTCCCTCCTTCCTTCCTTCCTTCCTTCCTCCTTTCCTTTCTTTCCTTCCTTCCTTCCTTCCTTCCTTCCTCCTTTCCTTTCCTTTCCTTCCTTCCTTCCTTCCTTCCTTCCTTCCTTCCATCCTTCCTTCCTACCAAC
>JANHFP010005275.1:47242-64103 GCA_032468135.1 Calamaria suluensis
CGGGGCGGTGTACAGCCATTCAAATACAATTTAAAAACAAGAATAAATTAATTAATTAAAAAGAATTAAATCATCATGTGCGTCATGATTGGCGGTGTCTGGGGGAGGAGGCATTGCTGGGGTGGTCGGCGGTCGTAGTTAAGCAGCGAAGTCGGCTTAGTACCTCCTCCTCTGCCTTCCTTGCCTGCTTGGCAGCCGCGCTGAGCAGAACTTTTTAAAAATCGGGACTTTTTTCAAACGCCGCGGGACATGGGACATTTTGCTAAAAGGCGGGACTGTCCCACCAAAAGCGGGACGCCTGGTCACCTTAAACAAAGATGATTAGGGCACTGGAGGGTAAAATATAGGAAGAACGGTTACATGAACTAGGTTAATGAAAAGGAGGACTAGGAGAGACATGATAGCAGTCTTCCAATCTCTCAGGGGCTGCCACAAAGAAGAGTGAGTCAAGCTATTCTCCAAAGCACCAGAGGGCAGGACAAGAAGCAATGGGTGGAAACTAATCAAGGAGAGAAAGCAACTTAGAATTAAAGAGAAATTTCCTGACAGAACAATTAATCAGTGGAACAACTTACCTCCAGAAGTTCAACACTGGAAGTTTTTAAGAAGATGTTGGATAACCATTTGTCTGAAATGGTGTAAGGTTTCCTGCCTGGGCAGGGGGTTGGACAAGGAGACCTCCAAGGACCCTACCAACTCTGCTGTTGTTATTGTAACAGCTAAAACCAGCTGAGAGACAAAATGACAGGTAATTTTTGTTTCTTCCACCTGCAAAATATATTAAATTTAAAAGCCCGTCCAAGCCTGAGTCATTATTAAACATGTTTTCAACTTTTAAATGGATGATTTGGGGCCACGTGGAAAAGAAAAACTGCAGTGAATAGGAGAGGGAGCTACAAAGCATAGGATTAATGTTAAAGTTACATTATCTGACAATGGAGCCACTTTTCCCAGTCTTGGATCTAGGCTGACTTTGCACAATCAATATGTGGAAATAAAAGTTCCTGTCAAAGGAGAAAACTACATGGTGCCCATTTGTTGTTTTTGTGATGCATTCATCACTTTTTTTCTTTTTGGTGAAAAATGAAGTTACACACAAAATGTACTGCAACCCCCCCTGGAATTAACAGCGGGAAGGGAGAAAAATAAGAGAGAAGCCTTGTCAAGAGAAAAATAGCTAAATCCCTTCGGTTGCTCCTTTCTCTTTCTTGGAGTACAGTTGAAAAGTACATAATTGGACTATTGTACTGTTCTTACCCTTCATATCTGAGCCAAGGAAAGGTTTTCTGTGCCAGAATTGAAGATGGCCAATTTCAATTTCAACCTCTGAAAATGACTGGCTTTATTATTTATCTGTGACATCCGTGTCAGCATGTTTTGGTGAAATTTCTGTAACAAAATATTTCAAGGTGCTGTTCTTGAGTATCGTGGCTCTGTCACATACAGAATTATTATTGAAGTAAGTGTATACATTATTAATTTGAGCATGTAATTAAATCAATGGCAAGTTTAAGAGGGTGAAATTCAACTCCCAGTATCCCCAGCCAGTGCCAATGCCATTACTGTCCTTCCTTCTTCTTCACTTCCATAGAGTGCTATAAGAATATAATGGCATTTTTATAGATACAAACACATCATGACATATGAACATTTTTTCTATGGCTGTTCTACCAAGTGCTAGTCTGAAGAATATTTCTGGAGTGCTTGTTCTTTTATTGTGGATGGCTGATCTTAAAAGGCAGTTTCTGTCCATCAGTACCTTTATTGTCAATCCTAAATTTGGTTGTTCTTGTCATTAGTTTGGTCTTCTTTATATTTAAGTCCCGTTCTTTTCACTGTGCTCCTTGACCTTTACTTCCAGATTCCTGCATTTTGGCTATCAACATAGTGTAACCAGCATAGAGCAGGGTATTGATGTTTCTTCCTTCGGTTTTAAAATCATAGTCACCTTCTTCCAATCTAGCTTCTTCTAAGATATATTGAGCATTTAGGGTGTATAAACAAGGAGAGAGTATGGACCCATGTTTCATTCCTTTGCCAATCAGGAGCTAGTCTGTTTCACTATGTTCAGTCCATACTGTGGCTTCCTGACCTATATATGAATTTCTCATAATGACAATATAATGTTCTGGAACTCCGAAATTGCAAATTAGAATAAAGGTAAAGGTAAAGGTTTCCCTCACACATATGTGCTAGTCGTTTCTGACTCTAGGGGGCAATGCTCATCTCCGTTTCAAAGCCGAAGAGCCAGCGCTGTCTGAAGACGGCTCCGTGGTCATGTGGCCGGAATGATTAAATGGCAAAGGCACATGAAGCGCTGTTACTTTCCCACCAAAGGTGGTCCCTATTTTTTCTACTTGCAGTTTTAGGTGCTTTCGAAAGTGATAGGTTGGCAGAATCTGGGACAAGTAACGGGAGTTCCCCCCGTTACGCGGCACTAGGGATTCGAACCACTGAACTGCCGACCTTCCGATCAACAAGCTCAACTGTCTTACCCGCTGAGCCACCACATCCACTGCAAATTAGAATATCTAAGTGCTAATATTGGCTAATTTGAATTATGGCAACTCTTCTTTGATTAATCCATTTTGTCTATGATACATCCTGTACATTTAAAATCAATAAATCTTAACTTGGGAGTAGCAATGAGAACTATGCCAAAACATTCATTAATCTGGAAGGCATGCTCATTCACCATTGTTACAGACATTGCTTTAGGCTTTCCAGTTCATAGTTTATTTAGGTTAAAATGTTTTGCCTGTGGCTATCAGGTTTATGGAACATCAGGGATCCCTCCTCTTCCGTTCCTCCTCCTCAGCAGACAGAGGGTTTTTGTTGTTTTATTCTTTATTTTCTTGATTAATGGAAAAATCTGTACATGTAATGTGGAAGGAAGGTATTCTTTCTTTCGCTTCTCATTAATTAGTAAAACAAACACTTTCCATTATAACAAGGAAACACACTCTTTCCATGTAAATCATACTCCATCCAGCTTTAAAGAAACAACTCATACTTTTGCACAACTCTGTTCTATTTTCTCTTAGAAATTATCTGGCAGTCTGTTGTAATCATGCAGCTCATGGGGCATCCTTTTTGTGTGGTCAGTTGTTCATGGCCTGAATCTAGCCAGCCTTCTTGTCATTGAACTTTCCATGTACATTTCCAGATACCCTGTTTTCCCCAAAACAAGACATCCCCTGATAATAAGCCCAATCGGGCTTTTGAGTGCATGGCAATAAGTCCAAGCGCTTTTTTTTTTTTTAAAGACAGGGTCTTATATTTGGGGAAACACAATAGTTTCAATCTAAACATTGCATTTTACTTCTGAGATAAGTACAGAGAGAAGTCCTCTAGCAATTTCAAAGGTGTTATGTTAAAGCAGCCAGTAAAATACAATTTATTTGATGCATTTTCTGTGCCTTTGCTTGCAAAGCATATACTGGGTTGTTAGTCTTTTCTTTCCTTCATTTTATTCTCCAGTGTTTGTGGCTAAAAAGCTATAGCAGCTTCCTCCAATCTGGCGTCTTCTGGATATTTTGAACGAAAAGCACCATCAGTTCCAGTTAGCTTGTGATTAGAGTACTAGAATTGTGATCAAAAACATCTGGAGGGCACCAGGCTAGAGAAGCCTGGATTATGGAACAGCTTGGCCTCCTGGAGTGAGGTTGGCTCCAACCCTCCTGACTTTCTACAAGAGCTTAAACACCTGTCTATGCCAGTTGGGTTAGGGCTCAATGGGGTTGCTTCACATTGGGGGTGGTTGACAGATTAATAACAGATTCCCCTCCCTGGTCATCCTACTCCCTCCCTCTCTGTCTTTTAGTTAGGGCTGAGTATTTTGTTCATATTGTGTATAGGTTTTGTATAATCTTATCCCTTTTTTTTAGAAGGACTCACTGGAGAAGAGCCTAATGCTAGAAAAGATTGAGGGCAAAAGAAGAAGAGGACAACAGAGAACAAGGTGGCTGGATGGAGTCACTGAAGCAGTCGGCGTGAGCTTTGGTGGACTCCAGAGGATGGTGGAGGACAGGAAGGCCTGGAGGAACATTGTCCATGGGGTCACGATGGGTCGGACACGACTTTGCAACTAACTAACAAGAATACTTTTAAAATTGTAAGTTATCGTGTGGTAAGATGGGCAGCCAATAAATAAATAAATAAATAAAATACTAATATAATGGGCAGAACTTCAGATCTCTATATCTAACTCATGAGTTTGTTTCCCTGCAGTTTGTAAAGTTCTGAACAACTGCTGTGGGGTTATGATGTTTCATTAGGCAAGACTCCAATATGCTCTTTTGCATACAAGATGGGTTTGCCAACCCAGGTGACATTCCTGTCTTTTGTAAAGATTGAAGATATTACATGCTATGGAGCTGGTAAGTAGTGCTGGTAAGAAGCTAGTAGTCCTGTTGCACATTGGTACTAATGGCATGGAAGAAATTAATCAGCCAATCTTAAAAAGCCAAATTCAGGTTGATGGATAGAATATTAAGATCTATAGAATATTAATATTCAGACTATCAAGGGGACTTTCTCCGCAATGCTTCTTGTGCAAAGCTAATTAGGCAGAGTGAGCAATCTCAGTGCATGAATCAGTTGATGATGGCAGGAGGATTGCTTAGACTGGTGAACCACTGGATACTTTTCTAGCCAAATAATAAAATGGATAGGCGGCACTTTAACCTGGAGGGTACTGCATTGGAGCATCCATCTTTTAACTGATTACAATGACAAAAGCCAACAGACTGAAAAAGCACATCTCATTGGAAAAAAAGCACTCCTGAAGGATGAAGGTGAAAGGGACAGTGTCAATCTAGGAAATGATATAGGGCTGCATGCACCCCTCCCGAGCTCCATTTTCACTGGCAGGAGGGTTGCAGGAGGCCGTGGCAGCCAAAAACAGAGCTCGAGAGCCCGTTTTTGCTGGCAGAAGCACCACAGGCTGGTCCTTCTAGGGACCAGATCTAAGTACTGCCATGGGCTGGATCCAGACCCCGGGCCTTGAGTTTGACACCCCTGATATACACAGTCAAGAAGCCATACAGGCAGATAGATAGAGCCACATGCACACAAAAAAGGTAAGTTTGCATAGGTTCAGGGGTGAAATCTGACAGGTTCTGGAGAACTGGCAGTGGAAATTTTGAATAGTTTGGAGAACTGGTAAATACCACGTCTAGCTGGTCCCAGAAGCTGGGAGGGAATAGAGATTTTGCAGTATCCTTCCCCTGGAGTAGGATAGTGAATAATAGTGGACAAAATAAGCCAGTCCAAAAGTTGGTCCAAACAGATATTTATTAAGCAGAGTAACTCAGTAGGCATATGCAACAGAACTGAAACTAATTGTCCAAAACCGCTACTTATATAGCCAGCTTTTGCGCCAAAAGATACAATGTAATTACCCTTGCAACAGTTTCCCGCCAGTGCCTAGCAAAACCACCCACTCCTTCCTGGCCCTTTTGCAGGTACTGGCAACGATTTAACATATGTACAACACAAAATGTACCCCAAAAACATATTTGAGCCAATATGTTATAACACATATTGTTATACTAGCAAATCAGACTAGCAAAATCTGATAGATAGATAGGTTCCAGTCCACCCATTATTCTGAGAAGTACACAACTCATCAGTTTGTCCTGATGGCAAATATTTCAGCCAGCAAACATCCCTAAACTCCTTCCTAGATTGAGAATAACAGAGTGAGCTGGATATTCCTGAACCTTAAATGTGCAATTCTGAAACCATTACTAGGTTGTGTCTATTGTGAAATAATATGTCACTTTGTCAACTTTTGGTACTGGCACTGCTACTGTTCCAGAACATTGATAGATCATATGGAATGCTGCAAAACCTTCTCAGCCATGCTTTTTATATGACCTGATATGCTCCTTTGCTTTTTTGTAGAATTAGGAAAAAGATCATCTTCAACCTCCAATTATATTGATTGCTAATGATTTTAAATTGATATAACTACTCACCTTAAATAATATAGCTATATTGGTCATGTCCTTCTTTTTCCATATGTGGTCCTTTTGCTGGAGTTGTCCTTGCGGGAGAGAGGCCGCTTGTACTGGCAGCTACAGCATTGCAGCACATGTGAAGAAGGGTAGGGCTTGTATCACATAGTTAATTTTTATTTTCAATACATGAAAAGAGTAAGAGTAAAAAGGAATATTAGGACAGGGATGGTAGGCATGCTGGTGCACTTGTACACACCCCTTTCAAACCTCTCAGGAATGGGTGAGGTCAACAGTAGATAGTTTAAAGTTAAAGTTTTGGGGGTTTGGGAAAGAAAACACTGAGTCAGGTAGCACATTCCAGGCACTGACCACTCTGTTACTGAAGTCATATTTTATGTAATCAAGTTTGGAGCACTTTACTTTGAGTTTGTATCTATTATTTGCTTGTGTATTGCTGTGGTTGAAGCTGAAGTAGTCCTTGACAGGTAGGACATTGTGACAGATAATTTTATGTACTACACTTAGGTCAGACTGAAGTCAGTATAATTCTAAGCTGTCTAAGGCCAACATTTCAAGTCTGGTGGCATAAGGTATTTTATTGAGGGTAGAGAAATGGAGGGCTCTTCTCATGAAATATCTCTGGACTCTCTCAATTGTATTTATGTCCGATATACAGTGTAGGTTCAAGACAGATAAGCTGTATTCAAGAATAGTACAATATTATCAGAGAAGAGGCTAATCAAGATTAGGTGAACCACTATTAATGCCTTTTTGGCAATGTTGTTACAGTTACATCATCTTGACTTTTTTGGACACCTTCCCTGCAGACACTTCAGATTCTATCCTGAATTTTTCTCCTATTTTTAAGTTCAGTTTCTGTAATATGGGATTCCATCAGTTTTACAATATATCTTGGGTCTTTCTCAATTTTTGTGTTTCTGGGTATTTAGAAAAGATTGGAATTCTGAAAGTAAACCAAAGAGGAAGGGTGCAAGAAGAAAAATATCTTGTTCAAGAGTATAAGATTTATCTCAACAAATACTGTTTTGTTGTTGTTGTTGTTGTTAGCAAAGTAGTCCCTGTTATCAATTTAATACTTTTACTATAAGAGTGCACAGAAGTTATACTGAGCAATCTGATCAGCAGAACTGCATCGAGACAGATGTTCAGAAACATCAGTATTATATTATATTATTATGTGATGTCTATACATTAATTATATAATATGTTTTATATTGGCCCCAAACAATTCTTCTTCAATCAATGCAGCCCAGGTATGTGAAAAGGTTGGATATCCATGGTCTCTGAGTATCAGAGATTTTCAGAAGGGATGGAGATGTAGCACCATTATTCTAACACAAGGGTCGGCAATCTTAAATACTCAAAGAGCCATTTGGACCCATTTCTCACAGAAAATAAAACACCGGGAGCCACAAAAACCCTTCCCATGCTTTAACTATTTCCTGAGTGACCAAAAAACTACCATATGTAGTTGAATCAAGTGTTATATTTTATTCTGAAATTTTTCTTTCCTTGTATTTATCCATGGTTTGCCTACTAGGGTTGAAAAGCTCAATAAATCATGTGCTTGCGGGTGTTGCACATTGGTGGTTGTGACACATATTTTGAGTGACAGGGACCTGCAGCAGAGGGGTGAAAGGGCCACATGTAGCTCCAGAGTCACAGCTGACCCTGTTCTAACATAATTCTGTTTCTCCTAAATATTTGATATATCCTTAGCTCAGGCAAATTATGGAAACTTTTTTTTAGAAAAAGCAGCCACTCTGCCAATTTCCATGATAATATAGCAACAGTAATCAGTCCTAGAATACACCTGAAACAGTGCCTGGATCTTTTCCAGACAAGAAAAGATCTAATTCATCTCAATTGATTTAGAGAGCATGTCCTTAATAAAATCTCATGGTTAAAACCAATCTACTGTAAGCCTCCCTCTGCCCATGATATACAGCCATTGTAAGTCATGCCAAGGATATATTAATATATTCTGCTAATTCTGCCTTTTTGCCATTGGCGCTAAATTGAACCTCTTAAGATTTAGGAGATAACTCAGAATATATTTGTTTTAATTGTTGAAAATGTTTCTAACTGTTTAAAATATTTGTTGATTTCTAATGTTTTATGTGTTACTTTAATAGCGGTTTCCCTTAATTGTACTTCTATAAACCACTGATGGAATGGGCATCATAAGAATATACTAAATAAATAAAATAAATGAAGTTTACTATGAATTAAGTATACAACTGCATTGTGGGGAACATAGGACATGAACTCCAGGGACCTATTCTGCAAGCGTACAACTTGAACACTATTCTGGTGGCCTTGCTGAAAAGGATTCAAGGCCTAGATCAGGGATGCCTAACCTTGGCAACCTGTGGACTTCAACTCCCAGAATACCCAGAGGTATCCAATCTCCATGCAAGATTGGATACCTCTGCTTATATCCATGCTATACTAACAGCCATGCTTGGGAACCAATCAGTGTTCTCAGCAATCCGTGGAAGTCCTAATTGGCTTCCCAGGCCCAGATAGTTTCTTAACGAAGCAACCTTATGAAGTCTATGTGAACTTTCTATGGTTTCTGTAAGGATAAAGAAAAATGTGAGTTTCATTTTCTTCAAGGAGGCACACATACACACTTATAATTGAAGCAGCTCATGGCTTATATTCTAATCAGCCTAACTCTAAGTCAGCTTAAGAAAATGCCATCCAGACTGAGATAGTAAGGTAGTAGCCTGCAAGTTATTCAGTTGTGCCAGCAATCACATCTTTCTATTGAACAATTCTTTTGCTGCTATATCCTTTAATATTTTGGTTTCAGAACAACAGTTACCAATCCTTTTCTTCTTTAAATGGATCTCTCTGAACAAATTAACTTCTTCTGTCCGTACACACAGAGAGCTAATGTATATATTTAAAGGAAAAAAGGATCAAAATGCAGATATATGCAAGAGCAACTTTTGGGAAAAAAAACTTTTTCTTTCTATACCATAATTCTTCTCACAAAATTAAAGAAACAGCATAGTTATATATATATTCTTTTATTAGCCTAGAAAAGATTGCTAGTATGGAACCTGGCATAAACTTTTTTAGTTCTTAAAATTAATTGGTTCTTGTCATTAATATTTATTTTCTCTCCTATTTTTTAGTAGCTTGCTATTCCCCTGAGCTCCCCTTTATGGAATTTATATCAGTAGAGTTATTTGTTGATGTTGTTTAATTTGGATAACTACACTGAAATAAAATTAACTTGAGAAACTAACTGACCCTTATAATGCTGTGGTTTTCGTTAGTAACTTGGTAATTCTACTAAATCAGAATTGCAAAAGTCAAAACAATCACTGGATGATAGCAGATGAAAACCTTAAACCGTAAGTGTAGCCTTAAAATGTGGCATTTAAAAAAAACTGCCATTAAGTAAAGGTTTCACTCTTCTCCAACTGTATTTAAAATGGCATTTATTCCAGTTTCAGAACATCTCCAATATTTCCTAGAGGCTAAAATGCCTGTCAGCTACAGGAAATCAGCAACCAGGATATAGCTCAAAAGCAATATAAGTTTATTTAATGCAACCTGTACACAAGAATCAGATCTACTAACCATCAAAGCAAATTGGCACAGATAAGAGTCAATGGATTTTTTTGGGGGGGGAGGCTTTGATCTTTTATGGGGCATACAACTCCCAGTTGATGATGTGATTGATCTTACCCTCAGGTTCAGCAGGGTCATCTCCTGTATTGCCCATAACAAGCAGAAGGCTTTCATTTATAAAGCAAAATGTTCGTTGAAAGGCATGCTTATGTCTCTGCTAGGAGAATCTTTGAGAAGATACACAACACCTGACTTTTCCTAGGCGTTATACTCTGACCAACAATCTGATTTTTGTACAAGTATACAGTAGAAACCTTTTTGGAAAAGTGTATTTTTGAGGTTTGATAGCTAATAACACCATTTTTTTGGAGTAGTACCATAAAATTACATATCAATGGAAAGATAATTTAATCAAGAATATAATGCTTTTCAACCGTTGTTTGAGAGATAAAAGTTCCTTTTTTAATGGAATTCTAGATTTTAGGCCAAATTCCTACAGTCTGCACCGAACAGTCCTTGCACTCAACTTCACATTGCATCACACCATTTCATTTTGTATAAACCCAGATGATTTTCTTCTGTCACATAGGCACAGTCTCTTAATTCTTTTATCATCACTTGCTATTATGCACCTTTTCCTGTCTTTACCAGTGTGGTTTTGTAGTGACTGAGTCTCCTTATGCCTCTTCAAAAATTTAGAAATGCCACCTTTGGTTAAGTTTACCCCAATTTTTCTTCTAATTTCTTTATAACTGTAGCCTTGTTCATGCAATAATACTATTTTACATCACTTTCTGGGCGACCAGTCAACTCTTTGCACCATTACTTTATCTGTTTGTTGCATTACATTCCTGATTAAATTATCTTTCCATTGATATATAATTTTATGGTACTGCTCCAAAAAAAGTGGTGTTATTAGCCATCAAACCTCAAAAATACAGTTTTCCAAAAGGTTTCCACAATTTTGGCCACTACTGTAGGTATGAATCACAAACTAATTTTGGTCCTAGTGTATGCTATGTTCATTTTAGATGACTAAGAATTATGTTTCTCATTTAAAATGATTTATTATCTCAAGACTAAAAATATGATAGCATTGTATTCTCCATAAATATTGTAGATTTGCATTTTTTACTTTATAGTATGATTAAAGCTAAATATTTCACCTATGTACATGATTTACTGCAACAATGTCTGAATTTAATGGACTGACAAAATTCTTTCTTATTTGTTCTGATTAAAATAGAAATTTTAAATAATTATGAACTTCTTTGTGTAACAAATTGAAATATTTCAGCCAATTAGAGACTCACACAGAGAACATATTTAGATTATTGTTTTAATCAAATTTAACTGTATTTTTCTTGCACTTTCTTTTTATGAGAACGCACTGCCTAGTTCTAAGAAGCACAGATAATAAAGAACAAATTGGATTGCATTCAAATGGGGGCTACAAAGATTGTGAGAGATTTAGAAACCATACCCTATAAGGAATGGTTAAGGCAGGGGTGAAATTCAGCAGGTTCTGACAGGTTGTGGACAACTGGTAGCGGAAATTTTGAGTAGTTTGGAGCACCAGAAAATACCACCTCTGGCTGGTCCCAGACTGCAGTGGGAATGGAGATTTTGCAGTATTCTTCCCCTGGAGTGGGGTGGAAATGGAGATTTTGCAATATCCTTTCCCTGCCACACCCACCAAGCCACGTCCACAAAACTGGTAGTAAAAAAAATTGGATTGCACCACTGGATTAAGGAATCTTTTTAACTTTGCCTTACCAGAACAGGAGTGTGGACAATATGATAGCAGTCTTCAAAGATCTCAAAATTTTATCATGTAGAACAAGGAAAAATTTATTTTCTACTAGTCTACTCAATGGATACAAAGAAATCCAGTGGCTTAAGGTACAAAGAAATAAGTTCTGTATAAATGTCAGGATTGAATTACATGTTTACTAATGCATCTTCCAAAGCATTACTATGATTATAAACTTTAAAAAGTTTGAATTGCTAATAATTAGTTTTTTAGGTATGTAGGATTTTTAATCTTGATTGATTTCTAAACATTTTTTGTGTTCCTACCTGCAACTGGTGAGTTTCTTGTCTTTAGACTTTGCTCTTTAGCTCTCCAAATGTTTTGCTGTTTCTGCTGGTTTAATAATATACCTCTTATTTTTCTCTACAGCCTTTATGTTGACTGTTAGAACTCTGAAAACAATTCAGAAAAGGAAAGCTGAAAATATATGTATAAACAAATAAATCAATTGCAATACTCACCTATTTGCTAGAATTGGAGTTCAGTCAAATTATGCTTCCTGTTTTAAGAGGAGAGTACTAGATAATTTCCCAGGAGCAGAGAAGCTGTTCCTAATATGTAAAAGTAATGCCTACAAAGATCAAGGTGTTAATCCAATAATTAAATGAGAAAGACATGTTGTTTTATATTTTGCAAACAAAGGATTTTCAGCAAGTCAAATATACATCTGTTGAATTTACGGAAAAATCAGGGGTAGCACAATATGATTTCCAGTCTTTTTGTGGAGGTCAGAGCAAATTTTGTGGAATTCACTTTTGAATTAGTTTTTAGGCATGTAGGATTTTAAATCTTGACTGATAAGCGATAAATTGTCTGAATGTCATCCTTCTTTCATTTATCAGATCAACTATACATATACATGACTGAGAACCAAGGCACATGTTAAGCTTGAACTATCATCATAACATTTTGAGAACGGCAACCTGAGACTTTTCTTTGATTCCTTGCTGTGGTATTTGAAGCCATAGAGTAATTCAGCATATATTGAAAAGAACTATACTAGACATGACTTAAGCAGCTTTTCTCAATCTTTTTTAATATTTTACATTGAAAAACATTTGAAGCAATGTTAAGGTGTCAGAAAACCTCTGCTTCAAAACTGAAGAAAAATACTGAGCATATTTTTTTATTCTACAGAATATTCTTTGGTGAAATATATCTACAGAGTATTCTATTCTCTGTAGAAGAGAATACAATGCAATTCTAACTGCACAAAACATAATTTACAATGTTTCTACAGCAAAGTGTAGGTCATTAGCGGTGCATAAATATTCCCATTATTTGAGCACTAGCATTGCACAATATGCAAAATGCTAAGAATTTTTTTTTGTCACAATCAGTCATGGAAACCTCTGAGAAATATTTTTAAAAAAATTGAACAGCAGCTTCTATCACCCGTCAAATCTGAATTTTTTTAAAAAATTATTCATCAAATTACTGAGGCGTGAATTTAAAAATTTAAACTACTTCTGTGAAAATCTTCTCTTAAACATTCCATCTACTTTTTCTTCACAAACAAAATCTGCCACTCTGTCTTCAATTTGGTCATATCCTGAATAGTAGAGACAGCTCATAAGGCTGCAGATGATGTGGATGAATATAATTGAAGTAAGGGAAGTTGGGGGGAAATGATTTAGAGTAAGGGGCATGAATTAAATGAATTCTCACTGAGGAACTGTGACTGGCCATTAGCTATATTTTTATTTTTATCTTTGGTATCCTTGGTGGAAAACTCCAAGGGCTCCAGTGTTCAACCCTGAGTTACATACTGTATATTCTCATCTATTTGTTTATCTCTATTTGTCTATCTGAAATCCACCTTCAAAATGATTAAAGATGTTTAAAAGCATGAAATATTACATAAAAAGAATAGTGTCCCCAGATGTGTGTAAAAGGAATTTTTAAAAAACCCAACCCACTGGAGAATAATGAGGATGTTTTCTGTAGGCTTTAGTCTTTGCTCTCCAAATATCAAGGGAATCTGAGGGGAATCACTTGGGTAAATATATAGTCTTAATAGAATGTGAAGCCATTCTTTATAGCTTTTTGTAATCCTAGAGAAGCATGGACTCTCATTCTGGCAAACATGGTTATACCTTACATCAGGAACTTTCTGTAAGCAGGACAAGATCATACAAAAGAAAATACATTTTGAAAAAGAATTTCATACTGAGAAATACTGAAGTTAGATAATTGGTTGCAAACAAAATGGCAAAGAAAACTACAGATTCGGTGCAATGGATAAAACAAATACAGCATTTTAGAAAAGAGGGCTATTTTTCTTAATAACAAGGTGTTGACCATTATTCTCAAGGCTGCTCATTTGGGAATAAATTCCAATGGGCATTTAATTTTATGTAGGCATGTAGAATTGAATGGGAAATATCCTTAGCTCAATTGCTAAACATCTTAGTTAGAAACCAGCAGACAGAATGTAACTATTGTCATATTATAGTTAAAGCAAAAGGAAAATGAAATAAACATTGTAATAGCAGTGCTACGATTTACAGTTATAATTCTCTAAAATATGTAAATGAAACAACATTAAATGAAAATGAAGAGCAGATAGCATTACAGCAAATTAAGACTATTTTTGCTATGGAATCATGCTAAAGAAAATGTACTAATGACAATTGTATTACATAGAGATGCTCTATGTAACCTTAAATTTACTTCTTTCTGTTGTTTCTGTAAATGAATATTACAATTCTGAAGAGATCTATTATTGCTTTCCCTCATTTTCAGTACTCTATCATAGGCCTTCTGCTTCTGGAGAAAAGTCAAGATGTAAATCTAATGCAAGATGGCCAGGTTAAAAAACACATAAAACATTCATTGTGTTGCATTACTTTATTTTTTCCCCTTTAAAGCACAAGGGTTTGATTTGCATCGGGACACAAGGGGAAAGGTAGCTTTCCCTCTAGCAAGGGAAGAAGGGGACGAACCTATTCTGTGGATGTCAGATTCTTAAATATTCAAATGGTGTCAAAACAGTTGGTTTTATCAGTTTTGTTTTTAATGCCCCAGGCTTGGGAGATCAATAGGAACCTCTGATGTGTACTTATGCATATCTGGTCTATGCTAACATGCAGCATATCTTTAAGGTTTTAGGCAGGAATCTTTCCAACATTACATGGACACGCTGGGGACTGAACGTAATTTATTTTGTATTAAAAAGAATTTGCCTGGTAGCTTCATATTGACGTTGAATTCAGAGTTTTGTTACTTGATCTGCTGATGTTAAAACTTTTAAGATTAACCTACAAATTGTGTTTAATTCTTTATTTGTTTGCTTATATTTCTGTCTGTTGCACTTCAACATCTCATCATAATATTGCTCAAGGCAATCATATTTTATTTCTCTCAGATCAGCCTTGAACATTCTTCAAAATTTCAAGGTGTGATATTCATTTATAAATCATATTTAAATGGCCACCAATCACTCAGAATGTGATATTTAAAAAAAATAAAAATAAAGTATAGACATTTCACAGTTTGTTTTGCTAAATCCTATTTCTGTATTAAAAAAATATTTAAAGAGTATTCTGGTCAATAAGTTACCTTGCTATTTATAAAACTCTGCCCTGAATAAACAAAGATGTATATTCTTGCACGTACTCCAATAGTTTTGGAGATGAGATTCGAGGACTGCATTATATTTCATCGGCATTCCTACATATACGAGGGCTAACCACAAAGTACCCAAAGTATCTATTACATTTTTGTCTGTAGCAACAAGGGGCAGAGCTAGCATGGCCATCTTTGTGTCTGGGCATTCCACAGGTCAGTCTGCATCTATCCGTGCTAATAGAAGGTTTGTATCATTGCCCATTATTTCACAGCACATTTGAATTGTGTGCTGCAATCAAAAATCCCTCAAATTGTGAGATGCAATCAGTGATAAGGTTTTTATTGACAAAAACAATAAACCGATTGAAATTTATCGGCAACTCTGTGAAGTGTATGGGAACAACATAATCACTGAAGGTGGAGTGCGCCAATGGTGTATTAGTTTTAAAATGGGCGAACTAACGGACTAATGAACAAATGAACAGCAGAGTGGATGTCCGAGAACTGTGACTGATGAACTGACTGACTGACTGAAGTGTCAGGGGGAAATTTTTTATGACGATGGAACTACAAAGCTTGTTTACTGCTATGATAAGTGCTTCAATTTGTTCGGTGACTATGTTGAAAAGTAGTATTTAAGTGTCGCTTTCAAATGTATATAATATATATTTTTCCTATACTTTGTTTTTTTTCTATCCCAAAGCATAATCTACTTTGTGGATAGCCCTCTTATATATAGATCTCTGTTTTGATTAGGCAGGCAATAAATATGCTATTATAGAGATCACTCTATTCAGTCACTCCCTCCTGTGCTAAGCGTAGTAAGTGAAGGTAAGCCACAAACAAAAAAAAGGTTTCTGCTTTGAAAAGTTAAGCTGAACTTCCTAAGCAAGATTAATGCCCACGGTCTACACAAATTATTCCTGTGTCAGTCAGGGTCTGCCTTTTCCCCATGTACAAAAAACAGTATTACTCCTGGCAAGTGTACAAACACGCTTTGAAATGTATGAGGGCAGGGACTGCTCTCTGGGTTTTGAATTCAAATTACAGCCTGCATTAATTACAAGTAGTAAAAGTTTTCTTTGATTAAGATTAATGATGCTGGCTCTCAGAGCTGAGAGTGGGACAATGGTATTTGCATTGTAAAACATGTATCAGCATATATTATAAACAGCAATTTACAATGGTGATATGCACTCACCAACTTGGGTAAAGGCTCAATAGTGCAAGCCATGTCCTTAAAGTTACAATTCATTGCCAAAAATAAGAGATGATTTCATATGCCATTCAATGAAATTTCATTTCTTTTTAAGAAGGGAAGAAAAATCACTTGGCTTCTTTCCACAAAATCTTATTTAAAAATTCTATCAATAATAAACAGTTGAAATCAGATTGATTTTGACCTGATTAGGACAATGTACCCATAACGATACATTCTGACTGTGTGTCTGGAATTACAATTAAAACCATAAAGTCTTCAACGTAAAATAGTATCATCTGCAGTTTTCCACAGGACAGCATCATTATTTGCTAGCTTAATTATTACTTCATTATAAGAATAAGAGATATATTATTTGAATTAGGTTTGCAGTGAAAAATGTGGACAACCTCTAAGGATTTATCTATTTACCTGTGGGTAATTTTTTTGGAAATGAAGGAATTTAGTTCTAAATATCCAAACATAATATTGTATTGAGATATATTTTTTGAAATGGGAATCAATAAATTGATTAAATAAATAAATGAAATAGAATAGCAATATTATACACACTGAATAATGAGTAAATCCTACTGAATTTAGCATGCCTGCCTGCCTGCCTGCCTGCCTGCCTATTTATCTATCTATCTATCTATCTATCTATCTATCTATCTATCTATCTATCTATCTATCTATCTATCTATCTAT
>JANHFP010005276.1:46472-64930 GCA_032468135.1 Calamaria suluensis
AGAGGGCGGGGCTCCGTTTTGCGCACCCCTGGATCACTTGGCTGAGGTGTTTTTGTGGGGTGCTGGGGAAGCGCGGAGCGATAGCGGTCCGGAGACTTTTCTTCGGCTCGAAGGAAGAGGAGGACTCGCGGTGGACAATTTGTCCTCGTTGGTGGTTTTTTTTTCTCCTCTCTTCCCCGAAAGGGAGTGACTCATCCCGTGGGTGCCGGGCACTTCTCTCCTGGTCTGTCAGCGACCGACCGGCTGAAGCGACTTGCCTTCACCTCCTCTTTTTGCTTCCCCGCCAAAGGCGCCTTCGTCTCATTCCTGTGTGAAGCCTCTTGGAAGGCAGGGGCACCTGACATGTTCAACGGGACACCTTTCCCGTCCCAACACCTCCAGACTCTTCGAAGGAGGATTCAATGCATCTAAACCGCATTTAAAAAGAAGATGTAGAATGACTCTTGCGTATTTGTTACCGGACACTGGCCGTTGATGTAATTTTCTCGACTTCTTTATTTTCATGGTTTAAAGTCCGCTGGCTGCAGCTTTGATATGGCGTGGCTTGTAAATGGGGCTTGTTGATTTTGCTTTTTACAGAGGACTTCCAGGCGGTCAAAGAGTAACTTATTTTGACTTACCAAAAGTCACAGCCCGACAAATCCAGGGTAAAGTCCTTTAATTGTTTCTCTCTGGTCAAAAAGTGGGAAAGGAGAATGCGAGGTTCCAATTAATTCTACCTCAGGATTGATAACAGATTCCTCCCAAAGTTGGCCAAAGTATTAGTAAAAAGGGAATCGTTTATACAGGTTTATTTTTTTCCAATATGACATGTGGCTTGTGGTTTTATTTATTTATTCTTTGATTTCGAATTTTCAATCTTGAATTATATAAAGAGGTTGGAATGTTTGGCATGTTGAAAAGGAAAAATTATTTCTCATTTGCCTGGTAAAAAGGCAAATGGGGTGAGAAAAAATAACTAACTGAAGATGGAAAAAACTATTCTTAACTGGGAATATTGTACCCTAGAACAGCCAAGGATTGCATTGCTAATGGATGATTTTTAGAAATACAGTATTGCCATGATGTTCTGTAGAAGTGAAACCCAAATCTATTATTATTACAGTAGTCCTAGTAAAGCCAATAAATATTTTTATTTTTCAATCAGTTGCCCAGGATAGAAATTACATGTCTCCAGGCTGAGATTATGATGATTTATTGACTAATATTTAATATTTTTCCTATGTCAACAATGAAATATTTGACTGATCAAACATATTAATTAATAATTGAAAGGTGTATTGAGAACATAATTAGATGTTAATAAGTGGTAGCTAAAACCTAGTTTTGAAACCCTTGCCTTCTTTAAACTGTGTTGGATTATCCTAAACACTATTTTGTTAGCATGTTTAATTAAAGATATTGCACAATAGTTTGTACACTCTGTTACCTCTCTTTTTATGGTATTGAAATACTGATTTAAATCTTTCAATTGTTCAGCCACTGTGTTACTTGGTTAGACATTTTATGGATTCTTCTGTTGCCCTCTATATTTCAGTTGGTATTGCATCAACTCTTGCAGCCTTCTGACTTTGTAATGACCAATGTGCTGATTTAACATCATCTTCTAGTACTAGAAGGTTTTGTAAATAGGGAATAGCTTCTAAGATATCTTAGATCTTAACATCTCTATTGTACAATCTATTCTTCTCTTTCTTTCCCCTTCCTCCTCTTCCTCCTCCTCTTCCTCCAACAATTTGTGATCTGTTCCACAATCAGCACCTAGCCATGCCTTTGATGCTGCAATTGGATTCCTTTTTTAGCAATAATTCAGCAAACTCCATCTTGTTATGTCCATGTATAGAAACATAATTTTGTTTATTTGAAGATTGACTTGAGATAATGTAGATGTTTAATTATATTTAATTATTAGTATTTCTCTTAGCTCTGGTTATTTTGAAGAATTCTCCTCCAGCATATCACTAAAGGCCAAGTGTGCATCAGGCCAAGAGAATTTGTGCATTCCAATTTTAAAATTTAAGGTTATAATTGTACCATGTGAGTAGAGTGTTGCTCCCCCCTAAATATCACTCTGATTCAGAACTTAAAAATTGCCTTGATGATGTCATTAAAACATACCATAAACCTGCCGTATTCACACTAATCTTAAAATATCTAAACATTCTCAAACATACTTCTTGGCCCTTTTGAGATACTATATCCAAGGAGTTAATTTTCTGCCTAACCTTTGGAGTTAGTTATTATATTGCTTCCATCTGAATGTTTCCATTGTTTTTGTAGTATATGCAGATTATAAAGTGGGGGATAGATAAGTAAGTTATTTTCTTAGAGGCTACAGTACCTCACATGGCTAGGACAAGCGGAAGACCATTGAGGGATTGTCAGTTTGGCAGTTTGAAAACCATGAATGCAAGCTGCATAACCGAATGAGCTCCCATCAATTTTCCCAGCTCCTGCCACCCTAGCAGTTCAAAAGCATGCAAGTGCAAATAGATAAATAGGTATCACCTTGGTGGAGAAAAATAACAAGGACATGAAAGGAACCCTTTCGGGTGTCTTCTTGGCAATGGTGATGTCAGCAGCTAATCCTTAGAACCCAGAAATGCCTTGGTAAGTGCTTCTGACAGGAGTGTACTAGTAATTTTCTTGTCACCTTGTTGAAAAATGCAGTCATTTTGGTCAACAAGGCCAGTTATTAACAGTTAACAAGTTTACAATTAATTAATAAGACCAACAATTAACAGAAAATATCCTGATGTTCTGCTTTAGGCATGGAAGCTGGCTGGGTGACAGTCACTCTTAACCCAACTTACCTTATAGGAATGTGGAGAAATAGAAGGAGGGGCATATAGAGGGAATGAATGGAAAAAAATCTTAAACACAAACATGGAAAATAAATAGTTACTGTACTCATATCAAATACTATCATAGTGAAAGAGATTATGAATGGGAAAAAAATAAAGAAAAAATCTAAATAGTAAAATAGGTAGTAATTTTTTTAGTTTTATTGTATATAGGAAAACTAAAGAAATGAAGCACTTCCTAAAAAAATAAGGAAATCAGCACAACCTGCAGCAAATACAATGGGCTATTTTCTGCACTTTGTCAGGGTTCCTAATCTGTAGCTAAATTTTAAAAAACATTTTGTTTTTAAATTATGGATGATTATAAATTAATCTTCATTTTCAGTTTCTTTACTATAATAAATCTCACTTCTTGACAGTTTTCTCCAAAGGTGTTAGATTTAAGTGCACTGGTATGATTATTCTTGGTTAGGTAATAACTTTTGCATCAGACCATAACTATTTACTGTATACTGTATCTTCTTCTCTGATAACTACAAGGCTAATTAAATTTTTCCATTATTACAACATTTTCCCTCTGATGCCTTCCCAGATTTTTTTTAAATAATCTTTTTGTTTTAGCTAAGGAATTTGATTTCATCCACATTCTTTCACAGAGGATTGTGTTCCTGTTAACCTACATCTATTTCATGTGTCCTTTCTTAGAGTCTCTATGAATTATTTTTTGGGGAGCAAAAATAAGTCACTGAAACTTTATGTTTTATACCAACTCTGTATATTCTTTCACACACCAAAAATGTGGATTAAGGAGCAGCTATGTAGACCAATTATTTACTGCTGGAATTTATATCAATGTATCCTTTTTGTCTTTCTTATTATATACATATTCTGTTATTTTTAAATATATTGAACTGTGTCTAGAATACGGTAGTTGACATATATTAAGTTGTTTTGTAACATTTCTGTCTTGGACTAAAACTGTAATAAAGATGTTGCTGCTGCTTTTGGAGAAGCTCAAGACAAAACTGAATATATCTGTCTTTTCTCTGTTATATTTACATATTTATGTTTTACTACCACTGTTGAACAGTTGGTGTAATATTTCCAATATTTAGTGTTAGTATATTTAAATAAGTTATTTCAATACTTTGGCACCATCTCTAAAATTCCAGGTTATTCCTGTATCTTCTTCCTTTGTTCTTTTACCTCATTATGTTTTTTACAGATACTTCAGTTTTGTTTTATACATCTGTTTTTGTGTTCAGGTTTTCTTTTATTGACCCTTATTTTAGTATCTTATACACTTCTGGAGAGGCTTTTCTCCTTAGCTTCTTCCATATTACAATTCTACTTATTACTACACTGAATTCATTAACACAGTTTCTTAAATTCCAAGATAAGCATTCAACCACATCATATTTTTATTTATATTGAAAATTCCAATGTTACATATTCACTTTCCCTTATCTTCTTGTGCCTTTTTCTGAAGAAAAAACTTGTTATCAGAAAAAGTCAGAAATTTCCATAAAGGTCTATCTTCGACAGAATATTTTTCCTAAGAGATGTTGGTTTAATAAATAGCTTCACTACTATTTATTGAAAAAGAACTTCATGGACTGTTTTTTATAAGAGATTTCCATGAAAACCTTCCTGATTCAGAGTGCAAATATTGATAATGATGTAATAGTATAGAGTTTACCTTGACTTTTGCAAATAGCTATTTATCTAGTTTGGCTACATTTTGTCCTCTTAGTCCTGTAAAGCATGTTAGGCTGTGATATAAAAAGTAGTTATTTTTTGAACTTTCCCATTACTGGGACACCTTCATTTAGCATAGATACAATCTCTAAAGCCCTAAATACCCTAAGGCCAGCTAACCTGTAGTATTACTTTCTCTTGTGAATGTGCAAATAAATCTAGGATGCTCTTTATTTTGTTGCATGTGCTGAATATGATGCAGTAGTTAATTGGAAGCAATGCTTCTTCAAATATTAAACTGGAAAGTCTCCTTTTTGCTAATTTGATGAATAGAAGTTGCAGAGAATATATGTAGCTCAGGACTGAAGTATGGAATCCTTGATGCTCTCTGAGCTACAGTACATATATAGGTCAACACACATTTAAATGTATTTTCATTTCTTTAGGAGATGCTTTCTGCACTATGGCTTACTTCTTGGATTTATCTCATTCATTTTTCTTTCACCTGTTGTAAGTATATTATATTTCTGTCTTATATCACACTGAGTGTCATGTAATAACTTTTGGGTTTCCCCCAACAGTCTCCTATATGGCTTGTTTATTTTCACTTGCACATTCACACCGGCCATTCATGGCTCACGAAGTGTGCTCATTCTGGCATTATAGGAACAGAGATGTACAGTTGAAAATCAGTGCATATGAGAGGAAGTCTAAAGCTCCATGTCTCATTTTGAGTTTCTTGTCTATTTAAAATAAGATGCAGG
The DNA here is from genome assembly GCA_032468135.1 of Calamaria suluensis. Lineage (NCBI taxonomy): Eukaryota > Metazoa > Chordata > Lepidosauria > Squamata > Calamariidae > Calamaria > Calamaria suluensis. Next base: position 51,739 of record JANHFP010005276.1, read on the forward strand.
TTTGTTTTTCCTGAAATAATCCTTCTCACATTTCTGTCATGTAAACTGAAGTCATTATTTAAACAAATGTAGGAAAGACTAAGAAGACGATCTTTAATTGTTAAAATATCCCCTCGCACATATGTGCTAGTAATTTTCGACTCTAGGGGGCAGTGCTCATCTCCATTTCAAAGCCAAAGAGCTAGCACTGTCCAAAGATGTCTCCGTGGTCATGTGGCCGGCATGACTAAACGCCAAAGGCATATGGAATGCTGTTACCTTCCCACCAAAGGTGGTCCCTATTTTTTGTACTTGCATTTTTATGTGCTTTTGAAACTGCTAGGTTGGCAAAAGCTGGGACAAGTAACGGGAGCTCACCCTATTACATGGCACTCGAGATTTGAACCGCTGAACTGCCGATCTTCCGATTGACAAGCTCAGCTGTCTTACCTGATGAGCCACCATGTCCCACCATGATGTGTGTAGGCATACACCTAATTAAAAATGTTTTGCCTGTGGATAAGATGGAAGGGCTAGTTTTATCTTCATCTTCTTGGCACGGTGGCAGGGAATTCTGACTGACGGAATCAAATATGCTGATGATAAAACGAAGATGGGGCTGAAATAATGGCCTGCTCTTAAATTTCCATTGTTGTTATGTAATGATAACATAGATTTTGAAATGGTCATTGGTCTGTAGAATTAAGTTGATCTTAGAAGTCATCCAGTTACTGTAGAAACCATTAGTATGTTTCTCTCCTTTTCCTCCTCCACAGTCCTGCATCCCAGTAAATCTAAATGTCACCAAGTAGTGATTTGTGACAACTGAACTATAAACTGGGTTTCCTATTCAGATTTATATAATCTCTTCATGTTGACTTATGGTCAATGAATGAAGATAGAGAGAAATTTGAACTGACTCATGGTTGCTGTGGTAACCATTAAATACTGCCAATGAAGTAGCCAGTATGGGTGTGCAAAAAAGAATGTCATTATCATTTAAGATACCTTTCTAATTATTTCCCACCAAAGGTAGTCCCTATTTTTTCTACTTGCATTTTTACATGCTTTCAAAACTGCTAAGTTGGCAGAAGCTGGGACAAGTAACAGGAGCTCACCCCGTTACACGGCACTAGGGATTTGAAATGCTGAACTGCCAACCTTCCAATCGACAAGCTCAGCTGTCTTACCCGCTGAGTCATCACGTCATAGGCCACTTCTAATTTCTTCTCACTGCTTACATAATCTGCTTTTTCTTGCTGCTTCATGGAAAATGAAGGTAGGAAAAATGTTTCTGTCTATGGAGATTCCCAGTCTTCCCGTTCATGGTTATCCCAAAGGTACTTTATCAAGAGACTGACTGGATGGTGGGGAATGGAAGCATTTATACCTTGCAGGTAGCTGGTCATTTGCATTCATTTAGAGAGTCGTTGAGGCCACCTGGAGATTTATTTTTGTAATCAGGGACAGCTCAATAGTGCAAATGGGTCTGGAGCCTTCTTAGAACTGTTGAAAGGACTGTGTTGTAGACTGGAGATAGATAATGTCATATCCCTTCTCCTCTGCTGAGAGAGGACTGTTCAATTTTGACATTGATCACCTCTTTGATCAATGCTCAAACCAATGGTCCTCTCTGTCCAAAATGTGAACTTTGCTGTCTTCAAAAGAGTGGTCTTTGTCTTTTAAATGCAGATGCACTGCTGAATCATGTTCTGATGGGTTTGTTCCCCAGTGTTATGCCATGCATTTATGAACTGGTTGTTTTGTTTTTCCAATGTACAGATCTGCATATGTCTCACTGCATTGTACTGCATATACGATGTTGCTCAGTTTGTATCTGGGTGTTTTCTCCTTGGGGTGAGCAATCTTCTGCCTTAGTGTATTCTTGGGTTTGAAATGTGCATATATATTGTGTTGGCTGAAGATCCTCCTGAGCTTTTCCAATATTCCTGCAATGTATGGAATGACAACATTGCTTCGTTTATTGTTCACTTTATTGTTTGTTATGGAGGAGATCCTGTAGGGTCTTTTTAAAGATTTGATAAACATTCACTTGGGATAGCCATATGTTCTGAAGACTTTCTTGATGTGTTTTAGGTCTTTTTCTTTCCTATCTTTGCTGGTAGGCAAGCCTTCAACTCAGTAGTCTTGGGCTCTGATGACTCCTATTTAGTGCTCCAGTTGGTGGTGAGCATCAAAATGTAAATATTGATCTGTGTATGGAGTTTTCTGTACACTTCAATGTTAAGGCTTCTGTCTTCCTTAATATGTACTGTACCATCCAGGAAGATTAGACTATTTTCCTTAACATTATAAACAGAAAAAAAGTTATATATAGTCTTCCTTCTACTAAAATACAGTAATTCAAATCATTGTGCTTATCTGAAATCAAGTCCTACATAGTTGTTTTTTCATTCTCACCTAGCACCTAGCACTATTCCAGGACAATTGTTATCCAGATTTCTCAAATTTTCTTGCTCTTCTATAAATGCTGTACTCTAATCATATTCTGGTCAAATTTTCCACTGCATCCTCAATTTCAATAATTCATGAAGGGGATGTTTTTCATGCTTTGAGTATTTTTAAAAACCTAGAACATGAGTTGTGATCACTTCCCCTACTGACTCAATTTGGTACATGATAAACATGATTGTCCACATTGGAGCTTTTCTATATTATTAATATAATGGGGATGTGGTGGCTCAGTGGCTAAGATGCAGAGCTTGTCAATTGAAAGGTCAGCAGTTCAGCGATTTGAACCCCTTGTGCCACATAACAGGGTGAGTTCCCGTTACTTGTCCCAGCTTCTGCCAACCTAGCAGTTTGAAAGCACGTAAAAAAATGCAAGTAGAAAAAATAGGGACCATCTTTAGTGGGAAGATAACAGCGTTCAGTCTGCCTTTTGCGTTTAATCATGCCAGCCACATGACCATGGAGATGTCTTTAGACAGCGCTGGTTCTTTGGCTTTGAAATGGAGACAAATACTGCCCCCTAGAGTCAGGAACGACTAACACATATGTGCAAGGAGAACCTTTACCTTTATATTATTAATATTATTTTATCCATTATTCTGCAATATAGTTTTATGGAAGTATTATAAATTATCTCCCATCCTAATATGGATTATACATTATATCACAGTTCCAGTGCTAATTAATATTTGCAGGACCCTTCTACTATATGTTTGAAGCTTACGAGGAGACAATCTCAATGTTCTGAGTTTAAATAGGATGTTTGCTTTAAATTCTGGTATTAAGTTAAACAAAATAATACTATGAGATAAGTAAGCCTAAATATTCATAGTATCATGCATTGTAGAAATATTTGAAATTATGTGAGAAAAAGTAGAAGATAATGTTGCATAGCAATTCAATGATTGTTCTTTAAGAAAAAGTGTTACTTGAATAATTGTCTAGTATAATTTTATTTTGGCAAACAAATTATTCCCTTTGTAGCAAGATGAATAACCCAAATCTAGAATATTTGAGAAATATTTGCCATAATTGTAGATCTGCTTATACATTTCAAATAGATAATCTATTTATATCAATAATACTATTATAATGACTATTATACAAATAATAATGTATATTTATAGTTGTACAAATAGTAATGTACATTTATTTATTTGTTAGGTGAGGAGAAAATTGTTAGTTTTTTCCCTAAAGGAGAACCAGGAGCTATCTCTTGTCTACCTGGTAGCCAATCTAACCATGTTGTGACTTGGTATAGGAATGATATTGAGATGCCTAAAACTACAGATAACTTCTCCCGGGTTTATCAGCAAGAAAACTTGCTTTGGTTTTATCCTGCACAACTAGAAGATTCTGGAATGTATCAGTGCATTTAGTAAGTCAGTTTATTGATTCATTATTTATTTATTTATTTATTCATTCATTGCATTTGCAGGTAGTCCTTATTGCATTTAGTCTGACTGTATTTCACACTTTTGACCATTAATAGCATCCCCCATAATCATAGGTTCCAAATTTGATTGCTTGGCAACTAGCATGTATTTATGACCGTTGCAGTGTCCCTGGGTAATGTGTTACCTTTGTGATCTTCTGACAAGCAAAGTCAAAGGGTAAGCCAGATACAATAACTGTTACTAACTTATGGAAATGTTGGACTCAATTGTGGTTGTAAGTCAAGGACTACCTGTATATCTCACATTTTCTGTGGGAGATCAAAGATGAGTGAGAAACTTGACTTCCCTTAAAATTTCCCATGAACTCCACCGACAAGCAGGGACATAACTTAAACGTACTCCAACATTAAAATTATAATAGTACTTTACATTGATTGTAACATTTATAAAATGGAACAGATTTATAATGTAATTGAATTCAATTAAATAATGAGAAGAAAGTATAAAATTAATATTTTAACCATATTTATTGGTACTAATTTTTAGTTTTAATTTTGTAAATTTTGAGTTTAAACAATGCCTGGTAGAAGATTAAAATGACCATGCTTCTATAATAGTTTACATGCTTAAATGAGAGTAAACACTTTTGAATTATTAGAGTCTTATTTCTAGCTACATTTTTAGAATAATAGAACTTTATTGGTTCTATTTATTATTCATTTGTTGATATATTTTTCCTGAAAAACATATATTTCTGAAACTAGCAAATTAAATTTAAGAAATTAAATTGGTATAAAAAGTTATTAACCTATGCTCTAATGAATCTTGGTCCAAGATCTGCTCATATTTTTAGAAGGATATCCAACTCTTAATTTATGTTATTGTTTTTTCCCGTAAATATTAAATAATTTGATGCCAATCACTTCTCTTTGTGGATGTATGTATTATATAATAACTAAACTACTGATATCATTTTTATTACAGTAATTCCAAAAGAGTTAACAAAACCCTAAGAGTGTTTGAGAACAGCGTTGGATTATGTTTTAAAAAAGGAATGGTTTTTGAACAGACAGTTCCATTAGAATACAGTGGGAAGCTGGTTTGTCCAGAACTTCAAAATTTCAGAAATGATGAAAATGCTCCTTTTGCTTTACAATGGTATAAGGTAAGTCCTTTTCTATAAAGACCAGTGGTAGGTTTCAAAATTTTTCAAAACATAGAAAATGGCTCCCCTCCTTGGAACTCAGCTTCGTGTTTTACACCATTGGAAAAAGTTCAATCCAAATTCATTAGATCAATTCTCCAGATGCTGCGTTGTATCTCAAATTCACTTCTGTGCCTGGAGACAGGATTGACAAAAGTCAAAGTAAGAATCTATAGCAATGATGGCTAACCTTTTTGCCATCGCATGCCAAAAGCGAGGGGGGGGGGTTTGCGTGTCCACGTGCCTGTACCCATAATTCAACTTGCCCCACCTTCCCTAGAAAGGCTCTGGAGCCTGGGGAGAGTAGAAAAGAGGCCTTCCCCAGACCCCCAGACCCTCCAGAGGCTGGAAACAGCCTCTTTTCCGACATCTGGTGGGTCCAGAAGGTCCAAAAATCAGCTGGCCAGTGCCCGCATGTGCATCAGAGCTGAACTTAGGGGAACGCTCACGTGGCCACCAATATGGCTCCGTGTGCCACCTGTGGCACCCGTGCCATAGGTTTGCCATCACGGATCTATAGCATCCTTAAATCTCTGACTAAAACTTAACTTCTTTCCAGAAGGCCTTGCTCCATTAATCCTCCAAGACAAATTCTCCTCGTCATGGATCAAGGTTGTCGAGTCCAACCTTGCCAAACTACACCCCAGCTTCAATACTTGATGGACTATGACCAAGCAAAACAAACCTTGCGACAAAGGGTAGAGGACATTGAAAAGCAAATGGACTTAGGGAAAGCTCCACTTTTTCTGGCTCCAGACATCATTAGAGATGTTACTCCGGTCAGCTATCTTAGCCATTAGGAGTCAGCAAACCACCAGAAAGCATTTTCACCTGCACAGTGCCATGCACTTCTATCGGTCATCATGTACTGCAAGTATAAAAAAAAAATACCATTGGCTGAAATACACTCTATTCCTCTGGCTCAGGAGAGGTGGAGACTGTGGGTCACATACTTCTTCGATATTCCTTTTACACAAGAGATTACACAAGACATTATTATTCTGCCAATAAATGCTAGGTATCCTGGCCGTTCCGATACTGCTTCTCTCCAGTGGGTGCTTAAGGATGAACAGTCCATAACTACCACACAGGTGGCCAGATTCTCAGCAGTAGCACTGGGGATTCATTGGAAACATGTGTCTAATCCACCAGTTATGTTATATAATAAATGTGGCAAACCCTTTGCACTGCTTACTCTTTTCCCTTTTAGTATTAAACTGACGGACTAATTTTAATATAGTTAGACCATGTATAATTGACAGACTAGATTTTATCATAGATTTTAGTTATTTATTATTTTATACTAGAATTTTTAATTGTAGAAATACTGTTTTTATTTGTTGTGGTCTCTGGTCGATGACTAATAAACTTAACTGAATTGAATTAACTATGGTGTCCAGGTCATTCTGAATTTTAGCTTTCCAAACTCATTCTTACATACACTGATTATTCTATGATTTTTTTTCTTTTACTATAAGGCTCTCTAAGTTTTTCTAAAGACTTTCCCCTTTTGCTTCTCAGTTCATTAGATAGTTTCATGTATATATTTGTTATGTTTTATCAATGGGATTAAAATACAAAACAGAAAAAGATAAAAAATATAAACCCAACAGCAGCAATAACAATAAAAGTGTATAAAAATGAGTCTAAATAGCTATAAAAGTTTTCATCCTTATTTAACAATTCAGGATTTTTGTCCATAGAATCTTTCCAATGCTTTCCCTCAGTCTATTGGAATAAGTTCTTTTGCACTCGAAACCCTAATCTGATTGTCTTCATTTTGCTCTGCTTATGACATGGTAATATAGTAGATAAATTCCAAGATGATATGGACATTCTTTCAAAAAGTTCCTGCAACTTCCACATCCAAAATATTTTCCCCCATGAATATTAAGTCCACTGTACTGATTACCTAATTTCCTCCTCCACCTTTTATATGATGAAGCTGTCTTCAAGTCATGCAAAGAATCTGTTGGCCCCCCTGTGGCCTTTTATGCTACTGACACATCATCTTTGATGTATTTCTCAGGCAAAATTGTATTGATTGCACTTCCAAACTTTGTTTCTGTTATAAAATGAGAATCCTTAATATTGTTTAGGAACCAGATTGCTTCTTGCTTGGCTTCATTTAATATTTTTTGAGAAGGAGTTCCAACATGAACCACAAATATGCTTTCAAGTCTTTGCAATGCTGATATAAAGACATTGGGTTTTTTCCCCCTTTTTCTTCTTTGGCCAAGAATATTAGAAATGTTTCATTTTCTTTAGTTTTCATTTCTTCCCTGTATCCTCCTTATTCTTCCATATGTTATCTATTTTTCCATAATTAATTGGTGTATTCAGGAAAGTAATAGGAAGAGGAAGGTGTGCTGGTTATGTTCACCACCTTGAGTTATTTGTAAAAATAAAAGTGGGATATAAATAATTAAATTTAAATCTGTTCTATTGTGGGGTCCTTGGTGCTCTCTGAGCTTATCTATTTTCTTTCAGATATTTTATTACCACCTCACCAGTGGTTTCGGTTTAATGTTTTAGCTGCTGCTATTCCTTTGGAATATTTTATTGCCTTTTGGAACAAATATTTAATCTATTCAACTTCATTTTTAGCTATGACCTATTCTGGTTAACATTGTCTCACTGCCTACATATTGTCGCTCCAGTTTTCAAATTAATGGGTGTATACCAAAAGCTGGTCTTAACTATTCTCCATTCTACAATCAATCACACTCTGAGAACAGGCTAAATTGTATAAATTGTAAATATAAATTGTTCTCCCTTGGGCTGCTTAGGGAGTCCAAAGCTGTGGATGATAACTTAGTCCTATTGGCCAGAGACTGAGTTCTAATTTGAATATTGAGTCCTCTTCTTCCTGCTGCTCCTCAGATCCCCAGTTCATTAAATCAGTCCAGCCTAGAGACTTGTTTTCCATTTAGCTCTGCTACTATTGCTACAATCTTCTATCATTTCACCAAAAAATCACTACAAACAACTTCAATCAAGTATATCAGCTTTATTAACCTTTCCAGCACAGCTGCGGCGGCGGAGGCTCTGCGCCGCCGCCAGCTCCGCTTCATCTTTTTCTTCATCAGCTGTTTGGCGCTGCAGCGCGCCTGGCGCCATTTTCAACTTACAGTGAGTTTGCTAGCCTGCAAGGGCTGTTCCGTTGGGCCTCGCGTTTACTTAGCTGCAGTCATTAAAGCTAGCGGAGGCGTTTTCATGAGACCTTTTGTCAGTCTCGCTTCGCCTCCGCCTTAACCAAGCTGCCGCCTGAGCCATTGGGAGAAGTTTCGTCTTCTCTCTTCTTCCCGGTCGCCATTTTGAAGCTAGTTTCTTTCCGGCCGCCATTTTGAACTTTATTACGCAGTAGTAATTCTTGCCATGGCTGACCGCAGCAGATCTCCAACTCCTAAAAACAACAATGATAAGGAGATTACTGAAAAGAAGGGCAGATCCAGGCCTAAAACCAGCACTTCCAGGGCCAAGCAGTCCAGCAATGCTGGAACAGACAGGGATGCCCTTAGACGGGAGAAAGCTTTAGAAAAGCAATTTAACAAGGCAAAACAATTGGCCCAACGCAGCAGGGACATCAGTCCCTCAAGCAGTATTACATCCACTCCACAATTGACCACTACCTGTGCTCAAGTTCATAATACAGCCGAATACGGTTGGTCCCCCAATCCTTCCATGGCGGATCAAGACCCGGTCATTATACCCAGAGAATCTGCCGAAGCCATATCAGGCCCACGTAGAGATTCTTCTCAGCGGTCTTCCAGGGCGTCTGCAACCTTTACGCCCAAAGCTGCCGGCCTACGTCTGGAAGAGCCATCAGAGGCTCCATTATCTCACCAAATTCAAACCCTGATCAGTAAATCCATCTCACAGGGCATTGACTCCGCTCTCTCTGAGCGTGGTATTCAGCGGTCCAAAACACCGCGGACCCATTCCAGAAGGACTTCCGCTAGCCCTTTCCACTCACAGGACTACCGTTCTATGTCGCCCTCCCATCTCAGTGAAATGTCTTTTACGGGAGATGACGAAGAGTCTTTTGGCTATGATTTTTCAGATGATGAAGATATTCCTTCTGATAACTCCCCATCTGCCACCTTATTCAAGGCCGATCAATTCAAGATTCTGCTTCGCAAGGCCAAAGCCGCAGCAAACTCTGGGGCTAGATCAGGAGCTGCAGATACTCCAGCAGATCCTAATGATCCTGCGAGAATTCTCTTTCCTGAGCCTATGACGGATCAAGATGCTGTTCCCTCCCCGAAGCTTTTCATCGACATCATCCAGCACCAATGGTCCCAGCCCGGCACTATTGTTCCGCCTAGCAGCATGGACAAGAGATTGTACACGGTGGAAAAGCAATTGGAGGACCTTCTGATTCTTCCATCTGTTGAAGGTCCAGTAGCTAGTTTAGCTTCTACCAGCGTCCTGCCTACTGATTCCGCAGACGGTCTACGAGCAGAGGACAGAAGGGCTGAAGTAGCCACTCGCAAGACCCACCAGTCAGTTTCATGGGCCATACGGTCAGCAACATCTGCCTCTTTTTTTTGTCAGAGCTTCTTTAATCTGGTTGAGACAAATTCAAAAAAGGGCACATCCGGGCGATGCTCACCTGCACCAAGATCTGCTAAAGCTAATTGCAGCAGCAGAATATTCTGCAGATGCTTCCCTTACTTCAGCCAAGTTTGCTTCATGAGCCCTTGCATTGAATATCACCTCTCGACGAATCTTATGGTTGAGGCATTGGCAAGCAGACATGAAGGCGAAATGGAAGCTAGCTTCTACTCCCTTCAAGGGCACCGCCTTGTTTGGAAAGACTCTCACAGAATCACTGATCAAGGACAAGGACAAACGGAAGGTCCTTCCTTCCCACCACATACAGGGGCTCAGGATTCTACTCAATTCTGTTCCTGGTGGACAAAAAGTCGGCGGATGCAGAGCCATATTGGACTTAAAACAAGTGAACACTCACATCCTGTATCGTCGCTTCAAGATGCAGTCACTTCGAACAATTTTAGGCAGCATCCGTCAAGGAGACTTCTTGACTTCACTGGACCTCCAAGAGGCCTACCTTCACATTCCCATCAGACCAGCTCATCAACGGTTCCTCCGGTTTTGTTATGCTGGTCACCACTTTCAATACAGAGCTCTTCCCTTCGGTGTATCCTCCGCCCCATGTGTCTTTACCAAAATCCTGGACGTTGTGGCAGCTCATCTCAGAACTCAATCCATACGCATTCAATGTTATCTGGACGATATTCTCATACAGTTGTCTTCAACACTTCACGCCCACACCGATCTCCAGTTGACCATTCAGTCTCTACAGGATCATGGATTTACAATAAATCGCAAGAAGAGTCATTTTTGTCCAACTCAAAAGTTAGTCCATCTGGGGGCTCGTATCGACACAATTCGATGTCAAGTATTTCTCTCACGAGAACGCCTCAGCGGCATTCAATCTTCTATTCGGCACATAATTCATCACAAACGGGTTCCGGCGATTCACCTCTTCAACTGCTCAGCAAAATGATATCCTGCATCGCAATTGTTCCGTGGGCCCGGCTCCATTCACGCCCATTGCAATGGCTGTTTCTTCCAAGCCAGAAGGCGGGCAACAGTTGTTCCAATCATTTGATATCTCTGACAGGCCTCACCAAACGGTCCCTGTTATGGTGGACCTCGAACAATTTGGAGAAGGGCTGTTCGTTCAAGGAGCCGCAACGGATCACAGTCACATCAGATGCCAGCCTCTTCAGTTGGGGAGCCCATTGCCAAGGTCAGATGACCCAGGGTCGCTGGACTTCCCAGGATCTTCGCCACAACATCAACTGGCTCGAGCTCAAAGCCATTCGATTGGCACTCCGACGGTTCCACCAAATTCTACAGAATCACCACATCCTGGTGTTGACGGACAATGTGACTGCAAAAGCACATGTAAATCACCAGGGCGGCACTCATTCCAGGTCTCTGATGCAAGAAGCACAGGAATTGGGGAATTTGGCAGAGACTCACCTCCGGTCAATCATAGCAGACCACATTTCGGGAGTCGCAAACATTCAAACGGACTAGCTCAGCCGCAGCACCATAGACAATGGCGAGTGGCAACTGACACCCAGTTAAATCTACTCACTTTCACTTTCCCTCTTTCCCAAAAACTTGTATAAGTTTATGTGTTCCTGCATAATTCTTTGGGGGGAGGGTGTCGAGATACATGCTTTGTGTCAGTTTATTGTTTTATAAAATAATTGATTTTTTCCTTGGATAGAGATCAACTTTGTGATTATAACATGTTATAGTGAGTAATTACTTTTTGCTTTTTTATTGCAACTATGCATTTTCATGCACAATACCATATTTCTACATCTATATATCTTTTTGTTGATTCTAATAAAGTTAAAGCCCCTATTGTCAGATTAAATTGCTTTTCATTTATTTGGACCATTGATCTGTCTGGTCAAGTATTGTATATGGTAGCTGACAAGTGACATTTGCCAGAGAGAGTGAGAGATCTTAGGCTAAACCTTGTCCTGAGCTGCTGGAGGAAATTCAGAATATAAATAGATGAGTGATATGATTTTGAAAGGTTCTGAGCAACACAAAAATTGAGCTGGAGGGTTAATGTAATTCATAGCCCATAGATTGTTTACTTATGTTTTAACAGTTGTTTGATGGTGCTTTTCCATGCCACTGGATTATAGGATAAATTTCCAATCTCTTTCATGAATTCAACAATTCAAGTAAACTTGGAAATTTTGAATATAGAGTCTTTTTAGTATGGATGAATCGATCTGTGAATGAACTGCATGACCACAGAAATTGTGCCACTGTGTATGTACAAAATTATATTGTAGTCAAATTCAGCTCCAAGAGGAATACATCTTTAGTGAAGCAGGGATGAAATCCAGCAGGTTCTGACAGGTTCTGGAGAACCAGTAGCGGAAGTTTTGAGCAGTTCAGAGAACTGTCAAATACCACCTCTGGCTGGCCCCAGAGTGGGGTGGGAATGGAGATTTTGCAATATCCTTCCCCTGCCATGCCCACCAAGCCATGCCCACTGAACCGGTGGTAAAAAAATTGGATTTCACCACTGTACTGAAGTACATCACATTAATTACTTAGATTTCTAAGACTTACAGAAATAATTAGTTGTACACCTGCAATATTGTATATAAAGCTTTGCAAAGTAATGTTGAACAATTGTTTGTCACTTATTCACACCGTTTAAAAAAAAGCAGGTGAGAAGCAAGACATTCATCGTTGTATGAAGTGTTGTTAAATTAAACTTGTCCTGTTGAGCAGCAGCTATCATTCTGCAGAAGGAGCCCTTGTCCATTCTTTGAAAAGGAATTTCTGAAAAGCACTGTCAAGCCAAGTAATGATTTGAATAGAAAACCACTTGAGCATGGAAAACTGGTTTAGAGGGGATGCTTCTTATCTTTGTTTGGTTTTTTAACACAAGAAAAGTTCTAGGGGAGAAAAAAAGAGGAATACATTTAAAAGTCTTCATGCCTATAAATGATGGAAACAGGACCTTAAGTAACATGTGTGGTAGCAAATATGACATTCTAATTCTTGCAGAAATAGAAAAAACTCCCTAAATATTTCTTCTTAAAGTTTTGACAGCCTGATAAAGAATATTATTGTAATATACTAAGTTTCTATTGTTTAGTTGATTTTCAGCAATGAAACATTAACATGATAAGGGAAGAACAATTAAAAAAAATCAATTTCATCAAATATTCAATATACAATATTCATCAAATAATGCAATCAAATATTTCATTAAACTATATAATGGATCTAAAATTCAATGCTTTAAAAGGCCTAATAGAACATGGTTTAATATTCCCAGTTTTTAATTTACCAAAGAAAATTTACTTGAGCAACATAAAATATTTTGCGCCCATCATCTTGAAGGAAAAAATGGAGAGTGGTTCTCATTGTCTAAGAATTGTACTGCCAGTGTTTGTTTTGTAATTGTCATGAGCTATGTGCAATGTCAAGAATATTTTTCCCATGCCAATGAAAGTCCAAGTTCAATCTACTCAGTGAGTCTACAGGTCAATTAACTGAACTGTGTATGACAAATAAGAACCTGATTCAATCGTAATGAGAAAAAAGGAACAGACTCTGCCGG
>JANHFP010005278.1:39745-53387 GCA_032468135.1 Calamaria suluensis
AGGGTTGCAAAATCTCTGTTTAATATTCATTCTCCATGGTTTTAAATCACTTTAATGGAATTCCTGCATGTCTCTAATAATCCCCAGTATTATTAAAAATGTTCTTCACATCCACTTCATACAGAAAATATGGGTTAGAGGTAAAAATTCCAGATGTATCCAGCTTTCCTCCCTCTTCTCAGTAAAAAAAATATATTGTATTCCTGAAAGCTGATCCTGTCATGAGAGATCCCTCCACTTACTGACAACTTCAGAAGGGGTAGGAAAAATTAACTGCCACTAAATTAAAGTCTTTAAGGTAAACTTTTATAGAAGATTACATAAAAAGAAAAATAGAGACAATGATTCTGAAATGAGAGGAGAACACAGACGTTTTTATTTTATTTTTACCATAGGAAGTGTACGGTTTCAGATTTACTGTGTGTCAATTAGTCCACCACTTCCTTTCAGAAATATTGTTTATGATTTTTATAAAGTCTATTACAGCACAAGAGTACATATATAGGTCCAAGTGTAATTTTAACACATATTAGGTTGTTTAAATAAATTAAAACAAAGAAACCACCTTGCCTTCTCACATAGTCAGGATTTCGAATGCAACTTATTTGGAAATGTTACACAAACAGAAAAACTATGAAGTTAGCACATAACATTGGCAATGCATTAAAAAATTATGGATGCCACACAAGGGAAAAAAAGACATATTCACTCTTTTGTCCTTGAAACTTCTGTGTAAATTAAGTGTAAATTAATGTTCTATGAACTCAGTAATAATTAGTACTCTACAGTTTTCAAAATTCTGTATTCAGAACCTACTGCCATACAAAATACACCTCAGAGAAGCAAATGGATAAAGCAACAACTTACACAGCTGACATTTCTTGATGGGAAATGAAGTGATCTCCTCCCATGAGATAGAGTTAATCAGTACTATCAGATCTGATGCCACAGAATTACTAAGCATGTCATGGAGGATTTTCTTTAGTATATTTTGCTAATACTAAGACATATTCAGAAAGACTAACACACTTATAGAAGCATTTTATAGGCATAAATCAGCACTGCTGGAGGGAAGTATAAATGGGTGGGATACAATTTTATATTTTAAGAAAAGGTTACCTGACATATTTTCATAGATTAACATGAGTAAAACAAATGTGTTCAATTAATTCATCTGCTTTTTTCAATATGTTGGATCCATCAAATTACAGGGCAGCTTTCTCTGTTTTTAACAAAAAAAATGAATGGTATCATGTTTAGGAAAAAAAAGCAGGCAAGCATCAATACATATATCAACCATCATGCCACCTAAAGCAAGATCATATATCTTATAATTCACTGAATGTCTTAGTAAAGTTGTACCAGAAATGGCAGTAGTGTTACAGGATTACAGTTTTAAATCTATTCATTACTTTAATAAAGACAACACATTAAATTAATAGTTCTAAAGAAAGTGTTCTAGAAATACAGAACTGTAGCCAATATGCAGCCAAGAACTGCACTGCATTATGATTTTTATAAGGTAATTTCATTTACTGAAAATGTCCAAAAGTAGCACAGTAATTTGTTATAATCAGAGAAAGCCTATTTGCTGAAACCAAACACAAGCTAAATATCAAATGGAGCCAGAATGTTAGTAATTTCTCCATTAAGATGAAATCCTTATGCAATGTAGTATTTTACTGCAAATAAATCCTATTTGGCAAATAGATATTTTAAAAAGCGCTGGATAATCTAATCTTCCTGGGGTTGACATATTTCGTTATATAGCAATCAGGACCTTAGAATAAATACTTGAGTGGCACAATATCATTCAAGCTTTTCTACTTTTCACTATCAAACTGAAGAAGAATTATATCTCAAAAAGGAAACTTTTAAATAATTTAAATATTTCAAGTCTTTTGCTTTGATAAAGTTACATAATATAAATATAAGTATTAAACAAGACTTCCTTACTATAAATAAAGACTAGAGACATGAGGGACAAAAGTGATTTAAACTGGAGTAACTTTTCTCAGAAAAGCACCAAAGAACAAGCCAGAAATTGTGAAAGAGAAACACAATATTTATAATAGTCAAAAACAATTCAGAAAAATACAATTTCTCCCAGAAACAATCCATAATTATTCAATGAATGTTAAACTGAACATGTTCACATATATGTAGTTAAGGCTGACTGAAGTACAATTTACAAAGTTTAATCTTTAATAAACACTTTATAGAAAGCTTCTAATGCAGATGTTTTTTTAATGGGATAGTACAATCTCATTTTGGGTTGAAATTACTAAAATAAGAATAACTACAGGATTTGACTGAAGTATTTCTTCAGGCAGTATGTTTAGTGTTAAGTTAAGAATTAGAATGGGAATAAACCTTCAATTTTAAATTTCTTACAGGCATAATATGCATACTTATTTTTGTTTTCTATTTTATTAACATTTTCAATACCACCCAATTTATATCCAAAATGCAATTTTTTTTTTAAAAAAAGGAAAGCATATATGCATTTTATCCAGCAAAAGTAATCCACTTATAGAACGCTCAGCTTCCATAAATAAGATTATTTTATGACGTCCCAAATGTGCAAACATAAATGAAAATTACTGCACCATTTCATAAGGGTCCACTCTGATAGTTCAAATGCAGAATCTGTATGCAAAATCATTGTTATCTCTATTAAGGCCTGATATTGTTTTCTGCACATAATTTCTTTTACGTCTGAAGGTTTCTAGGCAAAATCCAAGAATTACTATATAGGCAGTATGTTTTACAAGGATAGAAGGGAAAAATATGGAAGCATTACAGGAAAAGGTAAATCAAATGGAAGCCTCAACATTGCTCTAAAGTATTCCGCACTATAAACATGAAATTGAATCATAACTTGGATGTCTGAATGTTAGTAATACAAAAAATGTTTTCACAAAAGCATCTGACATTTTAAAGGAAGGACTAAAATCCCTGAGTAAATCAAAGACAATAGATACGTTTGGCCTGAGAAAACAATCATTTGGGATTAAGTATACAATCTTTTAAAAAAAAGTTTCTTAAGGCAACATTCAACTTTGAGAAACATAATAAAAGAAAATCATAATAACCTAAAACATATTAATGATATATAGTTGAATGAAGCTTTGCGTCAACAGCGGACCCATTGAAATCAAAATATCTAAAGTAGTTCTAACTAATTTAAAGGCCGTTAATTTCAACATATCTAAGCTTATTTTTTAATAAATAAAAATTATTTTAAAATGCAATGTTTCCTTAGGGATCCCCAAAAATCACTTTAATGGATGAAAAGGCAGTAGTAAAGGTGGGTATTATTTGGGGTTAACAGAAAATGACTGATGTAAAACAGAATTTAAAGTGAACATATGTAACAAATTGAGACATTAGTTTACTTCAGCAGGCCAGCCAATGAATCCAGATTGTATAGTACAGTTGATTTTATACAGATCAACAAACTGCTCCACTTAAGAAGTTATGCTAAAATGCGTACATGTCCCCTTCCTGTACAATGCAGGGAGCCTATTAGTGTTATTATAGACCGAATTCAAGAACAAACCATTTGCAAAATAGCCATTTTCAATAATACTGTATTACTTTTTTAAGGATCTCCAATAGTGAAAGTATTAATACCTCAGACTGAATCATGCTGTCCATCGAATGCAAATGGAAGTTTCAACACTGACTCATGGAAATGGAAAAGGTGATTTGGCCTCTCTCACCCAAGCCAAACAACATGAGAGAGAAAGAGAGAGATTGCACTTGAGCTGCAGGTCTTCAATGAGTGAAAGATCCTTCCTCTCACTGTAGAACTACTTTAGTGACTTAAAGGACACTTTTAAAATTCAGTTCCTAAGGCAGAGGTCTTCAAACTTGCTGGATCGAGAATTCTGAGAGTTGAAGTCCACAAGTCTTAAATCTGACAAGTTTGAGGGCCCCTGTCTTAAGGACTAACTGCATACCATGTTCCCACTTTCCCCAACATTTTCTTCTATGTTACCCTGGACAAAACAGAAAAACTGAATTAAAAAATCCTTTATCATTTTTATTCCTAAACCTGTTAGTCTATTACCATTTTTAAATTTTAAATGCAATAAATGGTGGTTATTTTAAAAGCAAATGAACAAAACAAAATGAAATGTTATTCGGCTAAGTGCTCTCAAAGTCAAACATTCAACTTTGTTGTAATAGCTTTTAAGAAACTTAGAATTTTACTGGTCATCTTTTAATTCAATCACTTATATTCAGTATGGGTCAATTTAAGTATATAATAACCTACTTTATGACACTTGGTGAACACCAGAGAACTGTAGAGAAGCATGAGCATGCTGAATACATACAAAAACAGAGATTTCACCTGGGTTGTCATGATCCTTCCCAACTTTTAGGGATGAATCATAATATGGCAGACTAATCAGTAAGGTCCACATCTTCTCTTCACCATTATGAAGAACCAGACCAACTGGCACTGTGTTTTAATTGGCCTTATATTAGGAACCTTTTCTGGAACTAAAGACATTCCTAGATGTTTTAATGGAGTTTAAATGGCTGTTCACCGCCCCGAGTCCGCGAGGAGAGGGGCGGTATATAAATCAAATTAAATAAAATAAATAGATATTCCTAGGGAAGAACTGGAAACACAGTTTTAGACAAACTGATACAGTTTGGTGGAAATGTAATATATATGTTGGTTTCTTCAGAGCAAAGTGTTATTTTCTATAATGGACTTTGCTGAACACTGAAGAAGTATCTGAAGGAAGATTACTTCATTTCCTAGCTCTTCAAAACATCTTGATTTCTGTGACATACTAGGTTATGATCATGCTACAGTGTAGATATGTATGACGAAGCTTGCATTGCATCAGAAACTACAGAACAACCATAAAGAGCATGTTTTTGTCTTTCTCTAATTTAGCTAATTTTCCAACTTTTTAAACAGTAGTAAAGTATGATATATTGATGCTGTTCTAATCATTTCTCATTTCTATTCTGTCTGATCTGTCAACAGCTCAATAATATGGTTCATTAGGCAAAATTTCACATCTAAGACAATTATTGCATTCAGCACCAAATGGATCCAATCATCATACTGTTGATGACCATAGTAATCATTTAACTTAATATTTTTAATCAATTGCCAGCATGAAACCTCTGAAGAGAAGCCACCTTCACTCAAATTGGTTCTGTAGAAGTTCCAGAATTGTCAATAACTTGGGGAAAAGTTGCTGAATTATATACTCCTTTCATGAGCTCATCAGTAGATAGGCATTTACAGTGCAGATATAAGCTGTTGAAGAAAGAAGAGCTGAACTAAACCTTAGGCAGTTGGGTTGGGAGTTTACAAAAAAAACCACCTGTGAATCCCCGGGTCTGAGCAGAATTCTGGCTTGTCTTTAGTAGTGTACAGTGCAAAAAGAATATGGCAGATGGCCCCTAATCTCTGCCAGGGCTGTGATATCAAGATAGTTAACCAACACACTATTGCTGTGTTGCTGTTATTTTGCATAAGCCTTGCAGGATCAGCTCCATTCAAGTGCAGAACTCTTCACTCGTACCAGGGCATTTCAGTTTGTGGTCTTTTCTTCTTCTTTTTACAAAGGCAATAGATGGGGAACACAAATAAACCTATTAAAAACAAGAGAAATCATTGCTTTTAAACATCACTGTACACAAGTGTATTTTAAACTGGAATAAATGTATCCTGGTAAAGTCAAGAAAAATTCAGTATAACAGTGCACATAAATTGTTATTCTCCAGAATTCTCATCTGACACAGATGACTAGACTCAGATTATCTGATTTTGGACATATTAGGTGAATACCCAGATGGGAAAAGTGAAAGGAAAGAGAAGATGATGACAATGGGGCATGGCAGGGTGAATGGACTCAATTTTAGGGACAAAAGTAATAGATAGACCATTATTGAGAAAATCTATCAAGGTGGTTGGCTTGGAGTCGAAAACAACTTGATGCCACACAATAAGAAAATGCTTGCTTCAGAATACTGAATTTTAGACCAACATGCTTTATTCAGATTTCTATCACCTTTCTTTCAAGAGCTCAGGATCATGAAACACATTTTCCTGCAAAGTCTTCCCATAACCACCTGTGTCTTAAACTGGACCAGCCTAAAATCATCCAGTGAATGGCTACATGGCTGAGGGGAACATGGATTCAGGAAAGCATGAATACAAATGATGATTCAGGAATAGCACTGAAAATGCAATACTAAAAGCAATTACATTGTAAAATATAAATATTATAACATAAAAATAAAAAATTGGAAAATGAAACTATTTTCCAACTCTTTGCCATAGACCTAATTCAAAACTAGAACATCTTTAATTAAGGTATATTAAAATTTAAAGAGCTCAAAAAGTAAAATGAAATTCCTGGAATTTGGCAATGTATGTTACAGAACAACCTTTAATCTGTCTAAGAACATCATTTGTTGACAAAGATACTTAGAAATGAATAATACTGGGTATTTGAAAACAATCTGTAAACATTACAGAAATTTTACTCTTGGAGTAGAATTTGCATCTCTACCAGTAATTAACTGTATGGCACTGTGGAAATTATGCAAATTAAAGCATTTCAAGGCAGTTAATAAGCAAGGAAAATTGCCTATATCCCCAAACTATAAGATAAATTTACAGAATGTATAAAAAAATCAGTCAACTTCCCCCTTATGACTGAAGATATCCTTTTTAAAGTTTTGTGTTGAGATCTTTGCCGGGAGCTGAAGACATACTTCTTTCGACTTGCCGGCCTGGGGTAGTTTTAAACTGTGAGTTTTATGGGAAATTGATTTTAAATTTTAAAATTTTTAGGGAGCCATAAAAATTTGATTTAATTTTATTTTAATTAGTTGTTGTATCTGTATATCTATGTTTTTTAGGATCATTGGCTGTACACCGTCCCGAGTCCGCAAGGAGAGGGGCGGTATAGAAATTTAATAAATAATAATAATAATAATCTAGCAATATCCTTTTTAAATACATCAAGTGCAAGGATTTTTTTAAAAACAGTGTAATAATCAGATTTTACTTTATCTGGGATCTCTGACATGGTATCTGGGGGTGAAATTTATCCACAGATCGCCATTAACATCCACCATTCCCTCAGTTTTATCTTAGAATAAAAACAATCCAGAGAACAAAACTGTCATGCTGCAAAGCAAAGTGCCAGCTTCCAGCATCATCTTTATTTCCAAGAAAGTAAAAATGATTAGGGAAAGTACTTTGTAAGTATTTTCTAAATGGTTAGGGAAAGTACTCCAGAAAGTACTTTGCCTGGAAATATGCCCATCTACTCAAATTGAAACCAAATCAGAGCAATAGACTTTATTGGGATGATAAGTAGATTCTGAAATGAGGTTATAGCATGCATAGTAACCATTGTGGGTAGACAAAGCCACAATTTCATTTCAAGATTTATAAGGCTGCCCAACTCAGCCAGTGCAACTCTTGACATGCAACGTCTGTAACAGGTTCTCATAATTCCAAACAAATCTACTCACTGTGACTTAGCTTCTGATATTTGGAAGAGAATTTTACAATGTGCTGTTTGGTAATGTTTTCAATGGTTCCTGCTGAATTTATTTATTCTAGCCCTTGTGACTTTTACAAATTTTACTTTCATATAATTAGAGGAAGAATATAGCAGTTTCAACTAAATCTATTGGGAAACAGAGTAAAGGTAAGTTGCAAGAGGAAGAAGAATCAGAAAAAAAGTATCTACCTATACCACTGAAATGTTACACTGGATCAGAATCCCTTCAATTCATATAATCCAAATGAATACAATCAGTGTTAAAATGGAATTATGTGAACTGTTACTTGCAAATATTAAACATAATATCTGTCTTCCAAATGTGCAGTTACTGAATTGTAGGGTGTTATTTATAGACAGAAGTTGAATTTCAGGACACAGAAAGAAAGAGTTAATTGTGCTTTTAGTTGAGTTTCCAATATCTCAATGTCAGCTATCTCTGAAATCTTTCTTCTTTCCCCATTTATAATTTCTTTGAATTTGATATTTTCCAGAGTTTGAAAATTATATAATTCAAAACATACCTTTTTCTCTTACCTATTAGAACAACTACAGCTCCTACTACCATTCCCAAAACCAATATTACTGGTGCAATAAGTAACTTCCCACCTGAAAAATAGAATTTTTTTAAAGATTGTGAGATATTTCAAACCATGCTATTTTAATTTCTGCTGGTAACAACAAATTAATAAAAATAAGCAACAAACATTAAAAATTTAAGGAATATGCATACAATTCACTTACATGAGAAAATGCTAAATTGTTTTGCCTTTTGTGAATTACATTATATACCCCTTAATTAAAAAAATAATTTAATTTATGCAATTTATGGGCTATCTAACTCCAGACTAGAAATCACTGCTTCATAAATCTAACTGCAGTTGCACATAAGGAAGTTAATTTCTAGATTAGGGGATAAAACTGAACTTCTCTTATGGAAACTGTACCCTTTTTCTAGGATTAAATTTCAAAATTACTCATAACATCAAAAACCACACTATTAATTCAACATATAACTGGCTCCATACAAAACACGTTACAAAACTCAAAACTAATTGTATTTTGAAATCAAGGAACCTTCCACTTTGGGGTTTATTTTTTCCAAAAAAAAGAGGCCAAGAAGAGGGTAAAAGTGCATAATCAGAATCTAGTTCATTTTTTTCTAACAGTATTTTAGAAATACAGTATTATGAAATAAATGATTAGCAACTGCTTTTTATAATTGGTTAATCATATACCTGACTTCAATCCTACAAAATCCCTGACTTTGTGCAGGTGTTTCTTTGTGCAGAATTGATGCTGTTTTAAAGGGAAAGAGTGATCACACCAAGTATTGATTTGATGTGGATTTGTCTTTTCATTTACCTTCCATTTTGTTAATTTGTAAAAATAAGCTATTAACACTTCTGTTTCTGAAAACATTCTTAATTTATAGCATTTTTGCACAACTGCCTAACACTATTGCACAAGTACTGTACACCCAGGATATTTGCACTTTGCTGAACAAATCTATTCCCTGTCAAATATGAGCTATGCATATTTTATTCCAGGTATCAAGACAAAAATCAAACACTGATTTCAAGGACGCACAGCCAGCTGTTATTGGGTTTTTTTTAAAATGAAGAACATTTTCTGATACTTGTGAATAAAACAACTAATCTAAATATCCATCACTTTTTGTCATAAATTTCAGCATTCTAACTGAATTTTAGTATCTTAACTCATTGCACTTATTTTAAAAAAGTGATGTTGTTTCCATCATTTGTTAACTGTTTTCATAATACAAGTGTATGCCCTTCATTCTAATTTCGATGAAATTGGAAACATAACTTTTTGTAATACTAGTATCTTTAGTCTAGTTACAAAGTTTATTTAACCACAAAAAGTATTGTCCTGAGAGAATGTGTATTTATGCATTTATTTACTAATGGTGACATTACAACAGTGGATTCCATCTCTCTCTCTCATCTGCCTTTAGAACCCACTGTTGTAATATTACACCATGTCATTATTTTTGAAAAGTACATAAAATCCAAATATATTGAATCAATCCAGGTCTACATAATATTGAAACTGTTTCCGTAACCCCACCTCTATTAGTCTTTTACTGCAAACAGAAGCCTTGCAACATTTTTCAGGGTGGCACATTTATTGTTGTACAAAGTGAGGTCAGTCCCACATTTTTGTATGCAACCAAGAGTTGGCTGTTCCAACTCCAAGTCTTTGGGGATTGATGATATGGGTCCTGCCCTTGCAGTAGGCAATTGATGCTGTAGGACTTTTTCTCTCTGACTCAATGGCTAGAACATAGGTGAGCAATTAATTTTCCCATGGGTCCACATGAGAAACTGGGACTGTTCTGGAGGGCTGCGAGTGCACTGTCCTACCCAGATGATCAGAATGGGATCATCTGTGGGACTGGATGTGGCTGTAAAAGGAACAGATATGGACTAGCAAATTAACTGCCACTAGGTTCTGGTAGTTTTATTTTGTTTTCCCCTCTTCATTCTCTCAATTTTACTTTTCTATTATGGAACACCAGTCAGAGCTTGACCACAAAAGTTTGTGCTATAAATGAACTTGCTAGTGTTTTAATCACCATCTGATTTTAATGAATATTCTCAAGTACAATATTGTACTTCCCAACGTTAAAACTCTAAACTAACAATGGAAATGTATGGTGTATGAGTTAGAAATAAAGGGCAGTTTTTGCATGTTCGACAGACTCTAAGTAAAGGGGTAAAAGTTTATAAATTTAGAACAGAAATTTTAGAAATCTATAAATATCTACCTTGATGACCAGCTATGGCCTGAATTTCCAACATCGCATCCACAGTTCTATTGTGGTGCCTCCCTTGGTGGAAGTCAAGTTTCACTTGATTTACTATTTTACATCCATTTAATTGAAAAATAATAATCAGTGAAAAGTTGGCATGTTATTACAAAACTACCAGCTACATGCAAAAATACAGGCTACTGGGTTCTGCATAGACCACAAAAATATTCTTAAAAAATAAACAGTTTTATCTGAAAGTATGTTCACCTACAAGTTTATTGTTTAAATCTACTGATGAGATAACAGAATATAAATTAGCCAGATAAAAGAGGAACATAGCACATAACTCACAGCTATAGTGATTTATTTTGACAAAGGAAAGAATCACAGTTGGTAAAATGTAAACTAATTCTTTATATAATATACATTATTTTTTTTCTTCCCTGTTTTATATATAAGATGTAAATATGATTTAAAAATACATCCATATGAAGTGTGGAAGCAAAATACCATCCCTTCCACCTTTTTCAATGCTTAATTTTGGATAAGAAGTTAACTCCAATGGTGAAATCTGAACTGGTCTGCTATCAGTTCGCTGGCTGCACATGTGTGCAGTGTGCGCATGCACAATGCACACTAAATGTGCCCGTATACGCATTACACACCAAGAGGAGGCTTGGGTAGAACAGCAGGGAAGACCAGCTCTGCCACACGATTTAGCTTTGCTAGAAAGCAGGATTTCTTTCTTTCTAGCAAATCTAAACTATGCAGCACAGCTGATCCGATTCAGAGAAACCAGTAGCTTTTTTTAACTACTGGTTCGAGTGAAATGGTAGCTTTTTATACTACCAGTTCAACCAAACCAGTAGCTAACTACTGGTTTGGCCAAACCAGTAGCTTTTTAAACTACCAGTTTGACTGAATGATAGACTTTTTTTTACTACCAGTTCACACGATTGGTAGCATTTCACCCCTGGTTTACTCCATTTCTATTGGTGATGACAGCTTTGTATTTTTTTTAATGGCTCATTAAAATTGCCATTTTAAATCTTCAATGATATTCTGCTACATGTTGTCATATCATTGACTGCATTCCATTCCATTTCATTTGTTTTATGCAAAAAATTATTATCTTTTCTTTCCTGGAATCCTGTAGGGCAGACACTGTGTTGTAGAAAAAGCAGACAGCGCCACTCTTGTTAAGCAAACAAGCCAGCAGACAGCACAGAGTATAGACAACAGTATGGTAGGCAACAAAGAACAAAGCTATTAAGAGATAAAGTAAACTTCCCCCAATGGCTATTATCAGACTATTATTCCATCAGGCTATTATTCCATCTATTTTAACATAGATTTTCAGGTCTTATAACATATCCAACTGGTAAGTAGTGCAAGTCAGTTTGTACTGTATATATGTAAACAGGTAATAAAAGACTCTGTTTTCTGAGTTGTTGTCATCTGATTATGTGAGACATATACACTGGTTGTTGTTAAAGAAGATGCAATATAATCCTTTTTCTTTACAGCATTTTTGGTAAAGGAATCAATTTACCATAATAATTTGGTTCCTCAAGAAGACTTGGAAGGGGTTGACTGGTGAAGAAAAAGTGAGTATGCCCTCAATCCTCTCAGATCCCCTCTCCAATTCAAACTTGGTAAAGATTTAAAAAAATGTGTAAGCTGGCAAAAAGAAGAAGACCCTACATCCTGGGTGACTCCTGTGGCATGTGCTCAGTGATTGGTCTCAGATTGATGGTCTACATCATCAATAACTTAAATGGCATCCCTGCATGTGGGATCAGAAAGACTGAAACACTTTAATCATTGATCCAGCTAATGCAAAATAATTTAGGAAGTGATAGGGTGAATTATGGACATTGATGGAATGGATGGGCACCAAACAATCCTTAACACAAATATTGGGTATAAATATCTGTGAATCCAATAAATATTTTTTTTTATTTTAAAAGGCCATCAATATATAAAGGTAGGTAGAATATATAATATTCTATATATTGTAGGTACAATATATAAAGGTAGGTAGGTAGAAGTATGTTGAAGACCTAAAAGCAAAAAGGGGGGAAAAGGTTAAGAGAAAAGGTGAAACAGATTAAAAGTCTACAGGAAATAAATAGCTGATTAAAAAGCAAATATTGCCAGTTGATTAAAACAAAACGTATTAACAGAGATCACTGTGCATATGCATAGTGAGTATATTTTATGAACTACTGTTTAACCACCCCTGGCTCAAAAGGAAGTACTAGTGGCAATGTTACCAGAGCTATAACTTTATTCACCTGTTTGGAGGAAGTGATTGTGCCACTAACTCAAGACATACAATTTCTATTCAGATTTGGTAAACACCACAACCTTCACAAAAGTATGATGGGGAGAGCAGGCTACCAAAATGTATCTTTGAGAGCATCCTGAGGCTAGATAATTAGGTCCATTTGTATCTGGGTAGACTGGATTCCACAATATGGTTTTACAATATCCTAAAATTATTGCATCAGAAATTTTGAGTCATGTATTATTTTATGAGAAACATGGTCTGGCTTTAATCAGTTTTCATGATTATCTTAGCTCAAAACCAATGCACAGAAATAAAATTTTGGGGTTCTTGGTACAAAGGATACTGAAACATCTTTTAAGATCTAACAAACAAGAGAGTGCTCAGAAGTATCTCAGGCACACTTCCGCTTCTGGTCCCGCCGTGCTCGGTCGCAGCGAAACTTCGCTGCGCCGACCCGACGCTCCTGGGAGCCCCCACCGGGGTACAGGAGGGCTCTGAGAGCCCTCCTGCCGAACGGGCGGCTTCTGGGTGCCCCCCAAGGCGACATTGTTCGCGGGGGGCGTATTCCCAGTTCGCCCCAGGCTCAGGAGGTCACGGTGGCGCGTGACGAGCCTGTCATGGCGACGTAGCGGTGGGCTGAGAAGCGCTGGAACTCGACTGTGGAGCGGGCGAGAGGTGAGATGGGACTTTATTTCTTCGGCGAGCCTGGAGCGGATTTGCTCCGAAAATGATCTATTTATTTTAACTTGGCTTAGTTAAAGAGAGAGCAGAGGGAGGGAAGGGGTGGGGCTTGCCTTCCCCCCCCTCGTATCCCGGACCACTCTTGGACTTTGAATTTTTTTTCCTTTTTGCTGCCGTTTGTTTTTGTGGCTGGAGATCTGGATGCTTAATGTTTGGCAGACTGTTGGCAGACAGTCCTAAAAGGATGATGGAAAAAAAAACAGCGTTGCTTGTGCCCTGCCTGAGCCTTTGGGAGGCGAAAATGGCTTCTTCTTGACTTCCTGCTTCTTTATTGAT
>JANHFP010005279.1:90773-101109 GCA_032468135.1 Calamaria suluensis
TGTGGCCGTACCAAGGCATTATAAAGTGGTATTAACACTTCTCGTGATCTTGATTCTATCCCTCTGTTTATGCAGCCGAGGACTGTGTTGGCTTTTTTGGCAGCTGCTGCACATTGCTGGCTCTTATCTAAATGGTTTTACCATTACTTTTATATGAGGATGTAAAAATCTGTGTTTTTACAACCTCATTATAGACAGCCATGTTATAATGTTTTTTTAAAGAATTTTTATTATTTTAAAAACAAATCATTAACAGAAAAAATATAGATATATACATGAACACACCGAGTGTAATATTATAATGTTAGTATCGTATTTTTATGGGCCAGTACAACTTTTTAAAGTTTCTTGTTTGCACAGTGCAGCCATCTGCCGTGCCTGTAAACTGTAGGTTGATTGACATTTTTACATGTTATTGAAATATCTTTCTGAGACGCCCGTGATACAGGAATAGTTCTCATCTTCTCATCTTATATAACTGTAATTAAACCAAGTAATCAGAATATAAGCATATGTAGCTGGAAGCTACATATTTACTAAAGCCAAGATATGGCTGAATGAATAATGTGGAGGACTGAAACTATAATCTAATTATTTTCTTTTAATGTGAGATTGACCAGTGGAAAGTGCTGTTCCACAGGCATTTTTGGCTTCATGACTATAATAATGTGAGCACACTTTAAACGGGGAACAGGAGAGCAAGCAAGCATGAATAAACAGAGCCTTTACCAAGGGGCCAGGCAGAATGTGATTATCTTGTCCAAGCTTCAGGCCTTTGAAACAGGAGTTATTTCTTCTAATATGTGGATATTCTTGGCTATAGGGCTGCCTTATACGAATGCTTTGACCTTCTGTTCCTGATGTTCTCCAACAATGGCCATCTTAATTAGCATCCCAAGTGTGCCTGGATGGCCATGTTCTGAAGCACTTTTCCTGCGAAAATAATATTGCTGCTTCAGTGACTCCATCCAGCCACCTTATTCTCTACCATCCCCTTCTTCTTTGGCCCTCAATCTTCCCCAGCATTACATTCTTCTCCAGTAGTCCTTCCTTCTCATTAATTGGCCAAAGTATTTGAGTTTCATCTTCAGGATCTGGCCTTCTAAAGAGCAGTCAGGGTTGATCTCCTCTAGGACTGACCGGTTGGATCGCCTTGGAGTCCAAGGGACTTGCATGAGTCTTCTCCAGCTCCATAGTTCAAAGTCCTCAATTCTTTGGCACTCAGTCTTTCTTACGGTCACAAGCATACATTGTGACTGGAAAGTGTTTCTGCATAAAATGTTATCTGGCTAACAATCCTACTAGGACTTAATGGTGTTGTGATTAGTATTGTCAGAATCAGATTTGCTCAATGACACAAACACATATACAGGATGTGGTGACATATATGTCAAAGGCAGCCAATGCGATGCCTTCGAGGAGTCTAATCACCTCTAGGAATATGGTTAGCTGCAAACACCTACAGAAGTTGTATTATAAAATCATCATTATGTGCCATTTAATAGATGTCAATTCTTAACAACCACATAGATGCTTTCCAGCATGATCTTACCCCTAACTTGGTCCTTCAGGTCTACCAACAATGCATCCCTTTTTTTGCTGTCATTGAGGCCATCCACACTTTGTTGGAATTATAGTCTGATGACACAATACTCAAATGTATAAATCTTTTACAGCATAAACAGCAAACATTTTCTTTTCTTTCTTTCTTTTTTTACTTTTTCTCTTTTATTTTAATAACAGCTATATGTAATAGGTGCATTGTTGTTTTTCTACACAGCTCAGTCTCTTTTGAAATATGGATCAATTTGGTTAAATTTCCTCATCATACTATGTCATACCATCTGTAACATATAGCTTAGTTTCTTTGCTAAGTCATAATTATCAAGGTCCACACAACGTATTAACCCACAAATGGTTTGTGCATCTCAGTGCCTGGATTCATAAAACACACTTAGTTAAAATATATGTTTTGCTTTTTGTTTTTTCCTGTTCCATTAGCCTTTCTCTAAGATTATATATAGTTGATGGTAATAGTGGTAGATTTTGTTTGTTTGTTTGTTTGTTTGTTTTGGGAGATAAAGATTGATAGTGTGCAGGAAGTAAAGAAGAAAGGAAGTTAATTCTAGCAATGACAGCAGTCACACCTTAGAAAAGATCAGAAAGAAAATGTCATTTCAACAACAATCAAAGTAGGAAAAAGTAATAGCTTTGTCCAGTTATAATATATACTTCTGAAAGCTGGATATTAAGAATGAGTGTCAAAGAAAAAAAAGAGACTTTGTGGACTTTGAATTACAGATTTGGAGATGGTGATGAAAACTATAATGAAATGCAAAAAGGATCAAGTGATTTGATTAGGAACGTATAAAGATTTATCTTGGGAGTAATAAACAGCAAGCACAAATGCCTTTGTTTGGGGCATCTGATGTAAACAGATGATACCCTGGGAAACAGGGGAAATATGCTTAGCAAGATTGAGATACATAGAAGAGGAAGATAACAAAGAAGGATAGAAAAAGTGGTATCACTGGAAGCATTATGGGTTTTCACCTGTGGTAGGTGGAGATGAAAGGCACTGTCCTTATCATTATCAATACTTGGGTTTTAATCAGTGGCATCTAGCAATAGCACTTAGACTTATATAACACTTCACAGTGACTTACAGAGTCAGCATATTGTCTGAATTCTCATTTTCCCAACCTCGGAAGGATGGGCGGCTGAGTTGACCTGGAACGGGTGAGACTTGAACTGCCAAACTGCAGGCAGCCGTTAGTCAGCAGAAGTAGCCTGCAGTGCTATAGTGTATTCTAACCACTCTGCCACCACAGCTCTTCTAACTACTATGATTACATTATGTAATATCATAGATGTTCTTCTCTCTCTCATTAAAACTTATAGTTTGGGGAGGAAACTTTCAATACCAATTTATCTAAAGTTTTCAGAAGCCATATGCTTCCTTGGAGTCTTTAGCTGGGTAAGAGATGGTGCATCTTTTCCACTGCTTGAAAATGCATAACAGGTAGCTTCATCTTAGGAATCACTTATGGCACCTGCTCCCTGTTCCTCATGGAAATTAGTTATTTCTAGGTGTAGCCATTCAACAAACACAAAGGAGAAATCAATTCCAAACATGTGTACGCATCTCCCCTCTCATTACTGGTAGCTTAAAAAGCAAGGTATCTAACTGTAATAATTAAAGCAGAAATTGCTTTCCTAATACCTAACTCTTTGGTGTGGTGGCTTTTCATTAATTGTACAGTATGTGGGAATGATCCTGGGAGAAAGGAGGCAGAGCTGTAGATTAGACAAGGGTCAGATAAGAGGCAGTGAATTTACAGAAGGAAAAGGAACATGGCAGTTTTCTCAGACGATTTCTTGAGTATGAGCTGTCTAGAGTTGCCTCCTGCCAGGATGAATAGCATATACATTTACTAATGAAAAATTACCATATTAGTATATAAGCTAGACTCCAATTAGTTCACAAAGGTATCCAAACATTTGGCTAAAACACATTATCCTTCACTGTACAAACATTTTTCCCTTATTCCTTCAAGGATGGATTCCAATATATGCTAATGTTCCACAGATCTCATAGGGCAGATTTTAATAAGCCCTAACAATATGGGACTAAGTTGTTCAGAGGTTGTCTAATTTACTCTTTTGTGGCACCAAATGTTTTTAAAAGGAGTTGTGACATATATTAGCTATACTGCAAACTAGAGATATAGTAGATATAACACATAATTCATATTTCATTTTCTGTGAGTGGACTACTGTGATGGAGCTGTGGTGGCGCAGTAGTTAGAATGCAGTACTGCAGGCTACTTCTGACTGCAGTTTGGCAGTTTGAATCTCACCAGGCTCAAGGCTGACTCAGCGTTCCATCCTTCCGAGTAAAGTGAGGAACCAGATTGTTGGGAGAAATATGCTGACTCTATAAACTGTTTAGAGGGACCTCTGAGCACTATATAAGTCTAAGTCCTATTGCTAAGTTCTGCTCACAGCAGGAATAACATGACTGGGAATCTTTAGTTTATTTGCTCTGAACAAAATAGAAACCTTTTATAACATCTAATAGATGCCAATTCATGAGATGACCCAGTGTGCATCATGAAAAGGAACACAACTCAATCCTTAGCAGCAGTCTTTATTATACATCAACCCCAGCTCCCCCAAAGTCTCTGATAAGTCTTTCTCAGCGTGAACAAAAAGATTGCACAGACCTCGAGTTGGCTTGATGCAGACAAGATGAATTCACATTTCACTTAGAATTAATCACCCATGAGATAAGCAAGTTCTTCTGCTGCTAATTGCTACAAATTTGGCAGGAAAACAAGGAGGCCAGAAACCACAGCATGATAATCAACTTTGAATCCAACAGCAACCCTTTGCAAACAGCTTGCTTATAACCCAACTGATACAGCTGTGTCCCGTCAATCATTTTCTCCTGAGAAGGCTTTTCTGCAGCCTCCTCCTCTCCTGCCTATGCGGCCTAGGATGGAGAGGAGGTGGGCCCGGTTTCTCATCTGAATTCCTTCTCTCTGGGTCTGCATCTATCCCACTCTGCCCAGCTTGGCCCTGCCCTTCCCCACCTTCCTCCGCAGCCGCTGTTTCCAATGCATTGCTCTCTGCCAGCTGTTTTTCTTCTGAGTCAGATGCTGACAGATGCATGACAGCCAGCAAAAACAGGTTCCAGAGTTCTTCCAAGCTCAATTTTTGCTGGCAGAAGGTTGCAGCAGGCCGGGGCAGCTGAAAACAGACCTTGGGAGCCCATTTTTGCTGGCACAAGCACTGCAGGTCGGTCCTTTGCTGTTTCCAGGGTGGCTCCACAGGTGGGGTCTAAGTACCCTTTGGTCCAGATCTGGCCCATGGGCCTTGAGTTTGACACCCCTGCCTTATACATTTTTGACAATTTCTCCAGTGTCATGTGCAGATGATAACATTGTTTTATAAAAACCCTCTTAAAATTATAATTCGATGGTAAATTTCAACCCTTTCTTCCATACATTTTCCCCATGCTTCTACTATTTCTGTTAGATAAGTGAGCTTCATCTATTTTAGAATTTAGAGTGGAACTTTCAGCTAGATAAATGACATAGTTTACAAGATCTTGAGGAGTAAGATTAACCTGTTTTGGTCCAAAGTATCTTCAATCCAATGAGATTATGGAGTGAACAATTCAAATAATTAAATCAATACTTTACAAAGTACAAGAACAGGTGAGGATGTTCATTTAGTTTTATTGGAACTTCAGAATGTACTCTTGACTAGCCTGAAGTTATCCTTGCACAGTTATTGCCAAACCTCATATTAGGGACCCTCCTTCCATCTATCAAACAATTATTCTGCCCAGATTCCCCAGGGAATACATTTTCGATTGCAGCAGCAACAGGTTAAGCACAGAGAATATTATGATCGGATTGGCAAGCTTACTGGCAGCCTGTAGAGCACAGGATTCAATGTGCATAGCAACAGCAGGGGGTCGGCAACTGGAAAGGATAATAACACTATACACAGATTGTACTATGTTGAGATACCAGCAGGAAATAGTTAGTGACGCAATAGGAGATATCATCAGGAGAATCAAATAACCTCAAGGTTAGGATAAAGATTGAAACTCAGGCAACAGAGTCACACTGCATGATTTCTGCAGCTGTAGTATCTTAGCAGTTGGCTCTACTTCAAAGAAGCTGAAAATTCATGATCCTCAAATCAATAATTGGGAACAAGTGGAATAGGCAGCATTAGGAATAAAATTTGTTGTTTATGTGTGTGCCTTTGAGTGAATATTGACTCCTGGCAATTGCATGGCCAAGACCGGGCATTTTTCTTGGCAAGTATCTGCCAATGTAATCTCCTTAGATTTGACAGATAGAGGGACTGGCGTAAGGTCATTCAGCTAGCTTTGTGTGTAAGGGGGACTAGAACTGTCAGTCTCCTGGTTTCTAGCCTGGTGCTTCAACCACTACACCAGGGGTTCCCAAACTTAGCAGCTTTAAGACTTGTGGACTTCAACTCACATAGCTGGCTGGAGAATTCTGTTAGTTGAAATCCACAAGTCTTAAAGCTGCCAAGTTTGGGGACCTCTGAACTACAGCAAACTGGCTCTCATTATTACAACTACTTATAGCTAAATATAGGAGAAATTGGATGCTGAGTTCATATATCGGTTCTTTATACAGAATGAAGATATTTCTTTCCTTTTTCTTTCCCCTTATTTAACAATCAAAAAAGTTTGTTAAAAAACAAGATCTAACAATCTTTAATTCCTCCAACTATCTTAGAAGCTGGGGTTTTTTTCCTTCCTCACCTAGTTTTTTTTTTTTTTTAAAAAAACCAAAACTTTAACAGGTCTCCTGTTAAATATAGGAAAATTATCCAAGTCACTTTCCTGATTTGTTATTGGGGTTGGGTGGCATAAAAATGAAAAATATACATAAATACATAAAGATGATAAATCCATAAATAATCTTCCTTTCCTCCCCCCCCCCTGTTTCTCTAAGGAAACAAGGGTAGTATATAATTAATGTACTTCTTTATGAAATATAATCGTTCTAAAGACACATTGTGTGCTTCATAGTGAGTGGGTGTGAAACTAAATTAAAAGGATTCTGTCTTCTTTACTAGTGACTAGAATGTAGATGTATTTTGGTGTGGCTTAGCCTCCATAGACTTTCTCTTCTTTCTCTGGTTTATACATTTCTTAATGTATTAGGGCTTCTTAATGCTTACCATCAAGCTTCTCAGGATGCATTGTCCATGCACCAGTTTTTAATCAATTCAGTTGATAGAAGAAAAGCCTTTTCAGCCACTGGTTCCAATACCTCAAAGTCCTTCCAGATACCTTTCAGCACTAAAAGCAATGAACTTTAATAAGAATGGCTTGCTGCAGAGACAGTTACAAAGAAAACTCTGTTACTGAAGTCTGAATAGGTGAATGGAATGTTTATTTAAGGATCTGATTAGACAGCAGATCTACCCTTCTAACTCTGATGCCTCTGTCGGTGTCTTAAATTAAGTTTTCAGTAGCTGATTTGTCCCTGGGAAATGCAAAAATGTGGTTGAGCTGTCTCCTGGGGCTTCTTATACTAAAATTTTTGTTTGTGTTTAGTACTAATGCAGAATTAGAGGGACTGCTGTGTTAGAGAGCTGGAAGATCAATGCTTTTATTACTTTGAATTGGAAAGTTGGTATATTCAATAGGGCTCTGGCTGGGGGAAATACTATAGCAAGTTTCCTTTCTCCCTTTCTTTCTGGGTTTCAAAATGTAAAACATTAGGAAATATGAACTCAAAAGAAGATAATAATGCATGACTGGCAATTTAGTAGAATATGATATCATAGAGATTCTTAAAAGGAATTGTAGAATTATTTTAATTATAGACAGTCTTCCTTATAGACGGCCTTGGCTTACTATAATAAGCCAAATAAAATGGCTTACTATAACCAAGCTAGGTATGATGTTAATGAGAATAAATGCTGAAGTCACTTTCTTATACTTAATTGTCCACAAAAAGCAAAGAATAAGAAGATATAAACTACCAAATTAACAAACTTGTAAGGACATCAGACTTAAGTTCTGATGGCAGGTAGAAACTGACTGCTGCATGAAGGAGAAGATACCTGAGGGACCATCTCTTGCCAGTCACATCTACCCAACCTACCAGAGGCAGGGAATGTTGCAGGTCCCATCCCTGAGGGAGATACACCTGGTGGGACTTAGAAGAAGGGCCTTCTCCATGGTGGCTCCCTCTCTCTGGAACATCATTCCCCCAGAGAGTAGAATGGCCCACACTCTTATACTCTAACATTCTGGAAGGCGCTGAAGACCTAGTTCGGCCAGTGGGCCTGGGAAACACAGGGCCAGATGGACCCCATTTTTTTTTTTGCTGACTGACACTTTCTTCCCTCGCTCAACCTTTTCTCCTCTCTTTAAGTCCACCTAAACGGTCCCATCTTTTCTGTTGATTTTTTAGCACAGGGACCAGCCAGTTTTGCAGGGAAGACAAGTT
Source organism: Calamaria suluensis (assembly GCA_032468135.1). NCBI lineage: Eukaryota > Metazoa > Chordata > Lepidosauria > Squamata > Calamariidae > Calamaria > Calamaria suluensis. Next base: position 98,789 of record JANHFP010005279.1, read on the forward strand.
TCCTAAATAAACAGAGAACAGCTGCAGACCCTCCGGGACGGCGAGCATGGGCACACGGAGGCCCTAACGCTGCTCAGGCGCAAGCGGACTGAGACCAAATCGTCGGCTGGGAACCTGCGGACCACGATTGGCAGGTCACTCGAATGGCTGCACCGGTTGCTGCGCGAACGCTGGAGGGCCGTGCTGGAAGAGCTGGGGGCCGACACGGCCTGGACGCTGACCAACATCGAGCGGAGGATCCAGCAGCTCCTCCGGGCGACAACTGTGCGAGAAAGGCTGGCAGAGACCGACAGGCACAACCTCCTGGCGGGCATTGCCTCTCTCTCAGAGAGACTGAAGGGGAAGATCCATGATACCAGCCTCACTTACGAAGGAAACCATCTTGGGACCCCTCTACAATGCCACTGAGGAAGATCGTCTTGTCGGCCTAGAAGGCTTCATTTATTTTATTTATCTATTTTATTTTATTTTATTTTACTTGTTTTATTTATTTATCTATTTATTTAATTATTTATTTACTTAGTTATTTAATCGGTTATTTATTTACCTACCTATTTATTTGGGCCTTGTGCCCCTCGATGACAGATCCAGAATCGAGAGAGGAGGCACAAGGCAGGGAGGGATTTTAAGTTCATTCTGAATTTTAAGTTACAAATTATTTTGATTATTTTGATTTATTGTAATATTTATTAAACTCTGTAAATCTGTTTTTAAATTCTGTAAACCGCCCCGAGTCCTAGGAGATGGGGCGGTATATAAATCAAAAAAAAATAAAATAAATAATAAATAAATATTTAAGATAACACACAAAGTAAAATGTGCAATACCAAAAAGCAGGGTTTCCAATGTATATACAAGCAAAACACAAGCAGAGTTTTAGTTTCAGAGATGAGCGCAACAACGCAGCTTTAGAACAGTTGAGCTAAGCCAAAACTCTCCCCCAAAACTAAGGTGCGTCTTATACTCTGAAAAACACGGTAAATGAATCTGGTTTCCCTATTGAGTTGCCTTGTCAGAAGGTCATCAAAGGTTGCCAAAGTTGCACTGTCCATCAGAAGGTCAGAAGGTTGCCAAAGTTGCACTGTCCATCACATGGACAGTGCAACTGTCTTAGATAGGAACCAGTTGCTGAGCATCCAAATTCTGATCACACGACCATGGGGATATTGCAGCCATTATTAAGCGTGAAAAACAGTCATTAAATCATTTTTTTTCAGTGCTGTTATAACTTTAAACAGTCACTAGCTGAACCCTTGTAAATTGGGGACTTCTGTAATTGATCTCAAATCTTAAGATTTATATAAAACAGGAATTGGATTGTAATAGCCTTCTACTGCATTAAGTAAGCCTACTTTTATTTCCAAATTCTAGGAGGCACAAAGTTTAATAGAAACCGACTTTGGAGAAGATATCCTAGAATCGCAGGGCACTGAAGTTAAAGTGACAAAAGATGACGGCTATTATATACCAGTCAAATTAATCCAGCATGCACAAGTCCACGAAGAGAAAGCTGAAGCAAAACAAAAACAGGACCACTGGATAAATCTTGAGGCAGGGAAGAAGGAACAAACAGCTGAAACAAAATCCAAAAGCCTTATGGAGCACAAAAGACTTCAAGAATTTGAGGGAAGCCAAGGAGGGCAAGTAGGGAAAAAACTGAAACTTCAGGAAGAACAACTTTATCAAATGGAGGAGAAAAAAGATCAAGATCATCAGGTAAAAGGGCTAAAAGAACAAGAAAAACAGGGAAGAGATGGAGAAAGGCCTGAAAAATTGCAGGCACGAATCCCCAAAAAATCTCAGGATCTTGAGGAACAAAAACGAACAGCTCAAGAACAGGCACAACATGAGCTAGAGGCACAAAGACAGCCGGAAGAGCAGGAAGTACATGAAATGGACATGCGCTGGCAGAAGGAGAAAAAGAAGAAGCAACAAGAACTAGAGACACAAAGGCAGCAGGGAGAAGGAAAAAGACAGGGTGAACTGGAGGTCCAAAGACAACAGCAGGAAGAACAAAAGAGACAATGCGAAATGGAACTACAAAGACAGCAGGAAGAAGCAAAGAGACAGTTTGAATTGGAGGTGCAAAGACAGCATGAAAAAGAACAAAAAAGACAACGTGAACTTGAGGTCCAAAGGCAACAACAGGAAGAAGCAAAGAAACAACATGAACTGGAGATTCAAAGACAGCAGGAAGAAGAACAAAAGAGACAACGTGAACTAGAGCTACAGAAACAGCGGGAGGAAGAACAAAAGAGACAACGTGAACTAGAGCTACAGAGACAGCGGGAAGAAGAACAAAAGAGACAACGTGAACTAGA
>JANHFP010005284.1:88292-100198 GCA_032468135.1 Calamaria suluensis
TGGTCTCATCCCAAAACCCCCAAAACTTTAATCTAAGACTGTCTACTGTTGACCTCACCCCATTCCTAAGAGGTCTGGTGCATAAGAGCACCAGCGTGCCTACCATTCCTGTCCTAATGTTTCTCTTTATTTGTACTAATTTTATATCCAATTCATACTTATATATATTACCTAATATGTAATCGACAAAATAAATAAAAATATAAAAATAAAATAAATAAAGACCATTGACTTGGAGTCTTTGAATAGCAGTGTAGGAATACACACAATTTTGGATTGAGTTATAGCAATAGCAATAGCACTTGGACTTATATACCACTCCATAGTGCTAAACAGCACACTCTGAGTGGTTTACAAACATCAGCTTACTGCCCCCAGTGATCTGGATTCTCATTTTACTGATATCAGGAAGATGGAAGGCTGAGTGAACCTTGAACCAGTCAGGAACAAACTCCAGGCAGTGTGCAGTTAGCCTGCAAAACTACTTTCTAGCCACTGCACCACCACAGCTCAGTATGGGAACATGGGTGATCCCATCCCAGCTTTTTCACTGTGGAGCTATGTATGGATATTTTACTTTTGGGTATCACCTCTGTTCTCTTGAAGGTGGGATTAAGGTGGGCTCTTTGTGCTGAACCACCATTTCTTCTTTCATCTGAACAGATCAATTTTTATATACAGTTTTTAGAAGAGAGAAGGAAGTTCTAAAGAAAAACGGTCCAAGACAACTTGTTCAAAAGTTTAGAATCATAATTTTTCATTTGGAATGAATTGGAAATGTGTGGGTTAAATAGTCCTCATTTATAGAAAAACACTCAGTCTTTTTGCTGTATCCTAGTATCTTTACTATTATTCTAACACCAGGTGAACACGAGAGCTACAATTGGAAACTGAAAATTGAATGAACTGTTAGGAGTGGTGAATTTCAAGTTCTAAAAAGAGAAAATATACTACTACTGTGTTGCTTACTAGAGACAATCTGCTCACTTTCCTGACCTGACCCAGAACCAAAATCTGAAACTTTATAATCTCTTTATCAGAAATGCCAGAGAGTAAACTTAACCACAACTTAAAGTTTCCTGATCTAATTGCAGATCTACCTTTGGCAAAATTCATACTTCAGAGTGGGATTTCTCTCAACAGTGGGTTAGAATCCAAAGGGAGGTTTAAACAACTTGGTGGAAGTGTACATTTAAAAAAGAAAATGAAAAACCTGATCAAGCTTGCAAAGTAAAAGTCCTGCCAAAGCTTGTTTTGGATTTAGTTCTTCTTTTAGCTCATTCATTTGGAATCCATTGCAGTTGAAAGGATACAACTAAATTTAAAAAAATAAGTTGCTGTATCACAAAGTTTGAGAATTCCTGGTGAAATGGAGATGAAACTTTATGTCAAGGTTCCAGTAATTATTTGCCTAAACAAGAATTATTCGAGTCTTCCTCTAAATTCATGTTGATTAGGAAACAAAAGAAATTGGCACACTTAATTCCTCCATGATAGCGAACTAAGCTTTCCCACTCATACACAGATATAATTTCTTACACCAAAAGAAATCTCCACCCATTTGTGTCACATTCTCCAATCATCAAGTAGTGTGCTGATGTCACACCTAATCATTTTTCAACATCTTTACCAGTCATATTCCTTAGTCAAATTAACTATTTGCTATCCCTTTTTGGCAGCTTTGAAAACAGTATGTGATGATCCCGTCAAACCCAATTAAAAGGAAAAAAACCCAACACAGACATAGCAAAACAAAAAGTCTTTATCAAAAGTTCATAGCACTTCTTAAAAAGACACACAGCAAAATGAAATGAATTGCCAGGAGTTTTGGCTGCAATTCAGAAAACTAATGAGCACACACCACAGATGATAAACACGGCAGGAAACAGGAGCAAGGCAGACACAGAAACTCTGACACGAAAGTCACGATTTGATCCCAGCAAAGAAAACCCCACCCATTCTCTACCTTATAAAGCTTTCCCATAATTAACGTTTACTCAGGTGTAATACTTCCTGACGTCTCTTGTCCCTGCGTCTCTCCCTAGCATCCACAAGGGGGATTGTTTCTTCTTCATCCTCTGAGCTCTCGCTCCCAGCTGCAGAGTCTAATGGGTCCATGACATCATCAGCTACTTGGTCCATGCCATTCTCAGCCAAGTCAGTTAACCCCTCTGTGTCTGAATCAGACTGTGGCTGAGGCATGACACAGTAACACAGAGAAGTTTTCAATGTTGACACTTTACTCATTATAATTACTTTATTTATTTATGACCCAACCCTATCTCTGATGGAGTCATCACTTTTGCTTGTGTCTATATGTGTTAATATAACTTCATTTATCAGGGGTGTCAAACTGGTGGCCTACGGGCCGGATGCATCATGTCCAGGCCACACCCAGCAACACCCAGTTCTGCAAAGGGGAAAAATGTCATAATACATCATGTGATGGCAACATGATACTGTGAGTTTGAAACCTGTGATTTAGGCAATTACAGTATTGCAATGTATGAGATGCCCTAGCTTAGTGATATAACATATGCCTTTGTGCATGAGATAGGGATACAACTTCTGATATCTCAAAGTGAAGTCAGGTTCAGAATGCTGATGAATCATAGTCAATTATGAATAGTATGTAGAGATATTTGTTTCAGATAAATTTGGGTCTAACTGGATTTATATGGAGTGCTTGATTGATTTGAAATCCACACATGCATTTTAATGGTCTAAATTAGTCCAAACTGATTTAAATCAAATTTGATTTGGGTATTTAGCATGAATCAGTCTGGACACTTAAACTGGCCTGTTTTTCAAACATGAGAATTGAAATGGGCCTGATCTATATATCCTATCACAACAGCACTTAACCAAACAACGTAATATTTAAACTTTTTATAAAGGAATTGTCTAACTTAATAGGATTGTATATATCTTAGTTTAATAAATTGGAGATACAATCATGTGATAAGAAGCAGATGTTTTCTGTTTTCTACTACCTGACCAACATAAATTCCCATACTTATTATGTCTCTAATTTTGTCTTTAAGAAATGGTGCTCTAAATTGATATAATTGTTCAGGCAATAATCTTTTTCCCCTTGGTTTCTATGTGTGAACAAATCAGGCTCAATTCAACATGGCTGCCCACCCTAAGAATGAGCCAAAGCAAATGATTATCTATGAAATCATACATGAAGTATGATTTTCTTTTCCTTACTTCCTCATTTTCTTAATTGAGTAAATTAAGAACTTTTAATTTAAACCTAAGGAAAATACAATGTGATAACTGATTCTGGGGAAAGGAGGCATGTTTAAAATACACAATCAAGAAGATGGGATCAGATGGGTAAATGCCATCCTCAAATTGTTACAAAGTTTTGGAGTCTTTTTAAATAAGTAGCAGATTGCTTCTGTATTCCTATATGTGGGAGAAGAGCAGGCAAAGCTGGGCAGTAGAGTTAAATGTATCAGTTTAGAGTCCTTGGCTTGTCACAAAAGATTCAAATCCACTCTCCCTTAAATTCCATTGACCCTTATCTAGTGCCAATTTAGTGCTGACCATTAGTTGACCCACTGGAGAAGAGTCTAATGCTGGGAACGATAGAGGGCAAAAGAAGAAGGTGGCTGGAATCACTGAAACAGTCAGTGTGAGCTTAAATAGACTCCAGGGGATTGTAGAGGGTAGTAAGGCCTGGAGGAACATTGTTGATGGGGACGCGATGGGTTGGACACAACTTCATGACTAATAACAACATTAGTTGACCAGACTCTTGTGTATAAATCTGAATAAATCTTCTATATTGTAATTTTAGGAATGATCCTTATTGTTTGCACCAGGGGTGTATTCACTTATTTTCACTACTAGTTCACAAATGTGAGCATGTGCATGCACTTGCTACACTTGCACACCCCTCCTCCATACATGTGCAGAGCCTTCTGTGCATGCACAAAGCATCAAAATGGGATGCGTCCCACCATCGACTCTACTGGATCATGCGATCTGGATAGAGCTGGCTATCAGCCTCTAGATGCTTCATCTTTCCTTACCTTTATCTTTTGGCTGCCATAGTAATGGGTGGGGGGGGAGGAATGGTATTTGGGAGGGGGATGTGAGCTGGAGAAGAGATGTTTCAAAATGGGATTTTTTAACAGGTTTTACAGTAGGCACAGACAATCTACTGATAACAGTCAAGGTTAACTGAATTGGCATATCAGAGTTGTAGGCCCCAGATACCTGTTGAAGATGCACCACCCAACTGGAGACACCTTGTCCCACATGACACCCTGGGGCAAGATGGATTGGACATTAACCATGGATCCTCAGGGGGGAGAGTTTTGGGGATGCTTATACTATATGATTTTCCTGCCTATAGCCAGACTTCACTATCATTGTTGTTGCTTTCAGTTCTTTCTTAATAAAAGTACCTTTCTCTATTAATATGGAGTTGGGGGTTTTCATTTCTGAGTTTTGAACAAAGGCATACCTGACACAGGTTGAATTTCACCACTGGTTTGTACTGAACATTACTTCAGATCTTTGGAGTTAAAAAAAACTTAAAACAAATGGTTACGGATACTTCTTAAAGAAAGAAGACTTTATTTGTAAATAAGGTGTCATTTTCTTTCTTCTGAGTGGTAGTCCTTTGACGTTTTAGTGGAATAGACTTCACTACATTTGTTAGGTCTTTGAATAAAATGTTATATGGAACTAAGCAAAAGAGTTGATCAGAAGTGAGGACCTCAAAATTAGTGGGTGGCCGAGCAATCACAAACCTGTTTTGGAGAAAAATCACCAATAAAATAGAAATCAATTAAAAACAATAGCTGTATTGGTCATGAGGAAAATAAACAAATTTATAAACAATACTTTTATTACAGCAAATAACATACAAAATCACTGTATTCAAAGACCTGAATATTTGCATAACATGGAAGAGAAAGAAAGAAGTTAACAAAGAGAAATTTAATTCATTTTACAGAATAGTGATTTCTTAGATACTGGTTCCTCTCATTGACAACTTAAATGGTACAGTATGTTGGAGAGTAACATAATTGTTTTTTTATAAGATATTAATGATGAGAAGCTTTAATGTAATAGCAATGCCATAGTTTTCAACAGTAACAATATAGGATTAGAAAATCAGTCAAAAATAGATAAGTACTAATCTTACAGCAGTATCTTTGCTTAACTCATGTGAAAAAAAACTAAAAAGGATTTTTAGGAGAAAATGTAGCAATATTTGGCAGGGCTATAAGGCATTTTGTGTTAAAGTCATAAGTCTGAGTTATTTCTGAATTGGATGTTGCCTTTGGTTAATGGAATAGTATAAGAATTCTTGCTCTCTGTGAAAAAGGTTACAGATTCAGCCTCTGACTAAAATTACTAAGGAATCTGTGGTGCTTGAACTCTAAGAGTAATGGATGCTAAAGTCCCAGCAGATCTGGAAGATACTACTTCAGGGAAGTCTCAGCCATGTAGGTCAGAGGTCTGGTCCATTTTGTAGATAGCTATACCAGTGGTTTTCAAGCTGTGATCCGTGGACCACAGAGGGTGCACAAAGCTTTGAAGAAATGTTAGGATTTAACTCTTAAGTCTTGGTGGTCTATTGACATGGTCCATAGCAAAAGAAAAAAATTAAAGGGGGTCCTGAGAAAAAAGATTGAGAACCATGATCTCTACCAGGGGTGTCAAACTTAAGGCCCAGGGTCTGGACTCATCCATAGGGTGCTTCAATCTGGTCCACAGGGCCACCCTGAAGACAGTGAAGGAGTGGCCTGCAGTGCTTCTGCCAGCAAAAATGGAGCTCGGGAGGGCCATACATGGTCCTTCCGAGCTCCATTTTAGCTGGCAGAAGGTTGCAGGAGGCATTTGGGTTACCATAGGTGCCCCCAACATAAGTGACATTGAGCTGGTCACACCCACCCTAGCCACTCCCACTCCTGTCTCCCAAAATCAAACATGACCCTGATGTGGCCCTCAATGAAATTGAGTTTGACACCCCTGATTCATACTGTTATATAGTCCAACATCTTATAGTAGCCAACTAAATTGTCTCCAAGAAAAGATCACAATCAGGAAATCAAGACAATAGTTTCCGCCTTTGGTTCTTCCCAAGCAAGACACACTCACTTGGGGTCTTCCACATCACTGTCATAACTAAAAGTCACCAAGACTCTGTGAATTTATCTCACTATCTTTTAAAATCAATTGAGCCAGCAGTCACCACTGCATCTCATGACAACAACTCCATATACTACTTATAATTGCATAATTCACTACTGGTAGTACAAGCTGCACTGAATAAAATGGGTTTAAAAGAGGATTAAACAGAGAACAATAAATCTCATATGACAAAAGAAAGCCCATTACTTCATTACTACTCCCAAATCCTGTCCTTTAACGATGATTTTTCATTGTATTATGCATCCCCAAAGCAACTTTTCAACATATAAACTCCTTATAGTTTCTGAAATATTATTGAACATGCCAATATTTTATTGCTGTGTATGCAGGTAGATAGCTAAAACTTTATGAGAAAATTTCAATTTTATTATACTTTCCTGATTTCATATGGATTGGGGTTAGGTTTCAGGCGATAGATACCGAAGCAAAGAATTCCATACATATCAAAGGCTTTAGTCAACACATCACCAAAGATGAGCTGCAAAGCAAGAAATCATTTTTGATTCTATGTCAACCATCCTTGATTAACTGAGGATCCATAAACTAAAAGTAGAAGATCACAGTTCAAAAAAGGTGGGTTTCCCACATCACTTCTTCGGAAAATAGCAAGCTAAATATTATTTTCATCTATTTCCAGGTTTCTATAGATATTTCCAATGCGGTATTTTCATGTAAACAATAGATATTGTGAAGGTATGATACATTATAAAATACACACCTTTTTCTTGGATTCATCAGTATGGCCCTGAACAAAACGTATAAGTGGCCTAGGGATTTTTTATTTTAAAAGTCAGAAATAGAATTGGCAGTTTATGCAAATAATTGAAACATGGAATGCTTACTGTGCTTACTGTTTACTGTGTCCAACTGCTTCTAACCATTAACCTTGATGGGAACTTTGTCTATTGGCTACAGTATAATGTTCTACATGTGAATCTTGATTTCAATATTCTGTTTAGGATCAGTTTTGCAACCTTCAAGCAGAGCCACATAATTATAGTTAATTCATGACTATCAAATGCTTAGCTTTCTAACTCATTAGGCTTTCTAACTCATCTAAGCTTTCTAACTCATCTAAGAGAGCAAAATGGATTAGCTTGAATTAAATCAGCTGGCATATAATAAAACTTACCAGCAGTCCTTTCACTGACTGTGGATCATCTATTACTGTTAAAAGAGCCAGTTTACATCTGTTTTTAACTCCCCAGGAAACCATATTGCTATCAATGTTGATCACTGAAGTCCCCTCTGACACATATTCTTCAAGGTCTGGGCTGGTCCCACCTGTCACCAGTGTCTGAAGCAAAGCCAACACATGGTAATTATGGTAGGTCTGCAATGAGAAATAATAGAAGATTTGTGTCAATCAGATAAGAGAAAGATTTTGCAAACTCAGTTTACCCAGAATTAAATGACCAAGCTGTAACTTCACCTGATTGGCCAATCTCTTTCATATTGATTTGACTGCAAAGAAATCTGCAGTTATATGCTTCTTTTTTTAAAGACATGTATTAGCAAAATCAGAGTGTGGACTTCTTGAGTCTAGTTGTGTCAGGCATGAAGAATCAGGTCCTCATGTTAAATTCCTGTTAAACTGATTTATTGCTCATGCCTATACAGAACAATTCAGTCAACTAATAGCACTAAATTGGCACTAGATAAAAGTCAGTGGAATTCAAGGGGGCTTGGACTTGGAACACTTGTTGGAACATAAGAACTCCAGACCAGGGCATTGCCAAAAACTGCTTCGGCCATTCGCTTCGGCCAAATAACGGGACATTTTTTGTGCCGGTTCTAGATATTGAGCCGGCACCACCTGCACCCCAAAGTTGGCCAGGTTCAGGCCGCAGAGAGGCACGCAGAGTGACAAATGCATTATACATACAACATCCAGATCCAGATTCAGAATCCGCAAATAGTCACCTACAACATCCGGATTTGGTATCCGGTGAAAAATACACATTTGGTTATGCCCTACTCCAGACTGATTCCTCTCTTGACTCTGCCCCCTATTTCTGCCTCACTTTCTCCTACAAGTTGTCACTCAGCACATTGCAAACACTGTTGGAAGGCATTATATATGCCTAAGAGAGAAAGAGTCATATTTTTCAATCTTTCTTTTCTTCTTTCTATGTTTTTCTGTTTTTCTAACAAACTGAGAGCACCTTGCAAGGTGCACCTCTTTTGCTTCTAAGAAACAAAGAATACCTCTTATCATGGTCACAACCAGAATTAAAATATTGAAATAAAATAAAATAGAACAGAACAGAATAAGGACTAGGAGGTGACATGACAGTAGAGTGCCAACATCTAAGGGGCTGCTACAAAGGGGATCAACCTATTTTCAAAGCACCTGAAGGCAGGACAAGAAACAATGGATGGAAACTAATCAAGGAGAGAACACACTTAGAACTAAGGAGGAATTTCCTGACAATTGGAACAGTGGGACAACTTGACTCCAGAAGTTGTGTGTGCTCCAACAATGGAGGTTTTTAAAGAGAGATTGGACAACCATTTGTCTGAAATGGTATAGGTTTCCTGCCTGAGCAGGAGGTTAGACTAGAAGACTTCCAAGGTCCCTTCCAACTATGTTATTCTGTTAAAACACAACAGTGGACTACAATTAGTGGTAAGATCATCAATGATCAGCCAATCTGCCTAATTTTACAGACAGTATAGCAGAATTTAACTATATTCAAGGACACCATATCATATTTATCTGATAGTAACAGCATAAAAGATGAGAATTTCCTGGTATTGTACCAGGTCAGGAGTTATAAAATGGTTCCTTGAATCCTTATAGGTGGTACAATATAACAGGATACTGAAACTGAAATAGTATTTGCTGTGTGAGCAACAAGGAAAGAGACAGGAAGTCCGGGCATGGCTTAGGTCAATTGTTTTAAAGCTGCATGCTGTGCTGATCTCTGAAACTGATACTGAAACTGATACTGAAACTCGTCCCCTCTTATTGCATTTTGCTTGTTACTTCAAACTCTGACAATCCTTGCAGCAAATAGCAAACAGCCAGGTTAGCTTCAGCACATTATTGCAGCCTGATTCAGCACAAGCAGCTGATTCGTGAGTGGATCAGCCTCCCAGAATAACCCCAATCAGCTGTTCCAGGCTGCAGATATTGCCATTGACCATCACCTCTGTGCCTCACATTTTTGCTACATTCGGTTTATAAGTTGCACCCAAATTTTCATCCTCTTTTAGGGGGGAGGGAAGTGTGTTTTATACTCTGAAAAATATGGTAGTTATTTCATTACACAGTAACTGCAGATATCCAGAACACTATAATAAGGTTTTAATTACTGTTTAATTACTGTTCCAATCAAAGAGAAAGAATAAGGGTAGAGCAGACAATAAGTTTGACTTCGTCTGTGAAGACATAGGCCATTTTGGTGAGTAGTGCTCCATTATTTGTGTTTTTTGTATAAAATGTTTTTTTAATTTTTTTTTACAATAAAACAGTTTTTAACAATATATTGTAGACAAATATTAACCTCATAAGTTTTATATTAAAAATATTTTTATTTTTATTTTTCAGTTTTATAAAGTAAGGGTAAGGTAGTAGGTTTGTAAATTTTTGTACAGCAATGTGGGTCCACATTTCAATTAACAAAAAACATCAAAAGTTATAAATCATAAAAAATATTTTTAATTTCCTCCCTCCAAAACGTTAAAAATTTTCTTTTCAGCAGATAGATACGTTCTAAAATCATATATTTCTTTGAAAGTTTCAAAATTTCTCATAATTCTTTACACTAAGTCACTCAAGTGCTTCATTATTTTTTATCTTTGGGTCTTAACCTCCTGCACAACACCATCCCTCCCTCCACTCCCAGAACAGGCCTGGACTCCTCCCCGCCCATCTCTCCTTGAATGTTTTCCACCCCTCCCCCCATGGCTCCTGTACCTTCCTCTTCAAAAAGGGAATTATGTTTTTTTCCAAAAGGCATCTGCATCTGTTGTTGTATTAATTTTAATTCTATTCCCTTCCCAAAAAATCAATAAACCTTCTGGCATCAGCCATCTGAACATGATTCCTTTAAGATACAGTTTGTTAGACCAAAAAAAATATTTCTTTCTCATTTTGCGTACCTTTTTTGGAATCTGTTTTAAAATAGTAATTTCTTTGCCATTGTGTTTAAGTGCCCCTCCCCTTTGTGCTCTGAGTACCTCATCCCTTGTTTCTCTTCTCAGGAACTTCACATGAATTTCTCTAGGGACATTATGTGTTTTAGCATAATATGAATTCGCCCTATATGCCTGATCAATGTCCCACCCCACACGTTCTTTCTCTTTCCCTATAAATTCTGCCAACATTGAACTCATCATATCTTTAATATCCTCTCCTGTTTCCTCTTCAATATTTTGAAATCTGAGATAGAATGACATTCTCTCAAGCTCCATATTTAAAACAACATTTTCCATTTTATGTTTTTCTTTCTGGATGCCCTGCATCTCCCTCTCCAGTCCCCCCGTCCTCTCCTCCACACCACCGACCCTTTTCTTATTGTCTTCCGCCAATTGTTGTACATTTTTAATTCAGTCTGAATTGCTGCTAGGTCCTTTTTAATATCCTCCTGTCCTTGTTTCAAATCCTTCTGCCCCAGCTGCATCTGTTCAAACATTGCTGTAACTTTATCCATCTCGCTTGTAATAGGTAATTTCCATCCTCATGACATTCCAAAGGTCTCAATAGGGTGGGTTACAGGGCAGAGAATCTTTCCAGGGAGAACCCAGAGAGTCCAGTATCTTTATTAAAAGGGAAAATCTCAGAGCTTCAATGGCCAGGAGCATCCACAAATAACAAAGTTAATTATTTCCTTGCTGATCTGGAGCCTGCAACTAGGAAGTCGAGCCAGGAAGTGAGGCAAAAATTGTTTACAAAGAAGCAGTAAATCGGCCATCTTTGCCCGCCCTGTGAAGGGTGAAAGAACACACCCTCAGAAAAAAATCCCAGCTCCATATCAGATCAAACTGTTTTGCAGGATTGCAAGCACAAATCCATTCTAATGAAGAGGCACATCAGAAATCCTTCCCTTCCTCCTATGTGGAGGGTCATTCTGCCATGCTACAGATCAGAGGGGGGGGGAAGCCTCCACCCCCTCCTTCCTCGCACAAGTAAAACCTCCAAAGGATTTTTCTATCACCTCTCCAACGTTCTCACTGCTTTTTTAGTCCAGGTTCACTCCAGGGGAAATAATCCGACCGTCAATTTCTTCCCCACACCGCTCCATTCTTGCTTGGCTCTTCTGGCAGGCTGGGATGGAAGGCACACTTGGCGGGCCGCTCATGCAGCACTCCTCGTGCTGTTTGCCCCCCGGTGCCTCAGGCGAGGCTGGCAACGGTCCCTGGCTCAACCCAGCCCCCCTCGCAAACTGCCCCAATGGCAGGCGTCCTCTTTGGAATGCCTGTGCCCCAAAGGGCCCACCAGGGGGCAAATTTACAGGCGCCGGGGCAGGAGCTCACCCTGATGTGTCCGCCGCCCAGAACAACCGGAAGTCGACCAGTTAATTTTTTTTAAAAAAAACTTTCAAGCTTGACCCACTCTTTTCTTATCTTTTGTTTTAATTTATAATGTATGCTTCAGAGAAGATACTAGTAATTATTTTGCAAACATTGAACATTGACAGTAACCAAATTAAAAAAATTCTGAGAAAAGAAAAATAATTACACCAGTTTAAAACATAAATTAAAATTGGAGTGTTGCATTT
>JANHFP010005286.1:7347-19285 GCA_032468135.1 Calamaria suluensis
CTGGAGGACTTCAACTCCCAGAGTTGCTGGCTGGGGAACTTTGGGAGTTGAAGTCCTCCAGGCTTAAAGTTGCCAAGATTGGAGACCCCTGTTATAAGATATTGAAAAGCCGCCATTTCTCTGTCTCTGAAGCTTTAGAAATCTCAGCTATGCATTATTTACAAATTTTGGAAGTTATCTTTCCAGCCACATGGACGGCATACTTGTCCTTTGATGTTTCTGCTGCAGTCTCCTGAAAATCAAAAGAGCTTGGCCTCACCTGCTTGTTGAAATGGTTGTTTAAAGCCACACTTATAAGATCAGTGCAGTATTTAGAGGAACTGTAGGACTCTTTGCCCTCCTTGTGTTGGAAGTCATCAAGGCTAAAGTTAGACTTATGGGCACTGACTGAAGAAGTCCAGATGAGCTGGGAAGGATTTTCAAGGCAGAACAAAGGCTCCAGCTGCCGGATCTGAAAGTAAACAAGCCAAGGTTGTCTAAGATTTCAAGCCTATAGAACTGGGAAACGTAGCAGCTTTACAATATCAATGCTCTGATGACACGCCTATTTTCAGGAGCTGAAACTACAAGGCACACATGTATTCGCTCAAAACTTCCTTACCAATAGAAAATGTCCAAACAGGTTGGTTGCAAAGACTTCCTGCAGGCCATCTGGATTTACCCTGTCCTCCTGGGTCAATAGCCCCTCTGCTGTGGTAAGCATTCGAATTACTTTGCTGAAAAGAAGATAAGACATTACATTTAATTTTACCAAGGAAAGGACTGGAAACATTAATTATTACCAAAAATATCATTTCCTTGCCATTAAGCATTTGTATAGAGGTCCAATTTTTCTTTTTGTTATTGTGAGAATTGGCAGAGTCCTTCACTTGAAATCAAGTTTTATTTGAAAAGAGTAGAACACTAGAATTCTTAAATTTGGCCATCAACAATCGCTGATAAAAAGTTTCAGATGTTCTCTAAGGCCTCAGTGAAAATAATAAAAAGCGAGCCATGAGTTCTAGTACTTTTCTGTAGCATACAATTGGCTAGTGTCCTCTATTGAACTTGTTGTTGAAAAGCAGCAGTTTATTATGTTCTGTTTGGGAGTATAAATGGTTGATCCTGACCACTTTTCTCTTAAACCTATGTAAAAAAACAGTGCCTCGATATATTTTTCAACTTTAATGGAATCCAAGCCTCCTAGTTCTTTTTACTGAAGCGAGGCTAATTTGGTTGAAAATATTTGGCACTTGCACATAGATGCAGTATTTGTTTTCTTTTTGAGGACTCCTTGTCGAAAAAATAGTTTGGACTGATTGTGACAAACTTCAGACAATGGTCACCCTGACAAATGAAATTAGAAGGAAGTCACAGGATGCATGATGTGAAGAACAAAGCAGATAGTAGTCTTGGGCTTTTTTATAAGTCAAGGCATTTAAATTTCTGCCACCAGCATATAAACAAATTTTATGTCTAAGCTGTGAATAGTAGAAAGTAATTTTAAAACTGGGAAAGAGCTCTTCAATTTCATACATGTCCCAAGTTGGATATATATCTTCTCTAGCAGCATTGCACATAAGAAAGGACAAAAAAACAACAATACATGTCAGTGGCCAGGAGTTGAATTCTGCTCTCTACAAAGTAGAAAGTCAGGTCCTCATGGATCTGGCTCCAAGGCAAATTCATAACTATTGTGTGGCTTTAATGTTTTTAACACAGGAAAAAATCTGCATGGGTGAAGACTAAGGCCAGGCTCCGACCTTGGTTAACTTATCTATTTGCTACCCTTTACTGGAATATCCATTGAATCCATTCCTCATGATGGTCAGTGACTAATAACAATACATTTATGAGAGCTGCATTGGTTACTGATATGCTTCTGCAATTCAAGGGGCTGGTTGTCACTTTAAAGCTCTACATGTCTTGGGACCAGGGTACCTAAGGGACTGCTTTTTTCCAAGAGTCCCTATTCTCCAACTCAATCTAGCAGAATGGGCATGCTGCAAATCCCAATAAACCAGAGTTTTGGTTGGTGGAGGTAAAGGAGTTCCTGAGGATTTTACTTTGCTAATCACTGCTCTAGGGGGTGGTACTCACTTTCATTTTAAGGGGCATTGAGCCAGCGCTATCCAAATATTTTTCTGCAGTCATGTAGCCAGCTTGATGTCAGAGAGTGCTATTACTTTGCCACCAAAGTGATATCTATTTATCTGTTAGGTTGGCAGGAGCTAGGGCGAAGATATGAGCTCACCCCATTGTGTGATGCTTGGGCCTCAAACCCAGGCTGTCAGCTTTCCAGCCAAGCCCAGTATCTTCACTGCTGAGCCACTGTTGTGCCGTGGAGGTGACTAGATGCTGGGCTTTCTCCAAAGCACTGCCTGCTCTATGGAACATTCTCCCTTGAGAGATTAGAATGGTCCCAACACTGTTAGCCTTTCATAGGGCTCTAAAAACCTGCTTATGTTCCTATGTCTTAAGAGTCACTGGCTGTATTGCTAATTGGCCAAGTATATCGGCTGCTATGTATAATTATTTTAGATGTTTCTATTATTTTTAGCATTTTAAAATGTTTTAATGTTTTAACTGTAATTGTAAGTGGAGATGGGTGGCTATAGAAAAGGAAGGAAGGAAGGTAAATTTCTGACACTCACTGTGTCGTGAAGGAAACCTAATGGGAAGTTGGAAGTCACTCCCGCTATTTTTTTAAAAAAATGTCAATGAGCATTCTGTTTCTCTGTTCAGGTAAGGAAATACCTTTGAAATGGTGGCAAGGAATTTTTCAATTATGCAGCAAAAAAATACTCAACTTATATAACATACCTGGAGAAAAAGCCACGTAAAAATGCCCAGAAACTGACACGTGGATTGACCATTGTTCCAGCATTCAAGAAGAGATAATCCAATCTATGAAATCTATATAATGAAGGTAACACCTGGTTATTGCAAGAAGAAACAGGCACAAAATGCCCTGCCCAAAACAAAACAAAAACCTTCTTAGTAGGGTAATTTAACTAGTAAGGCTTATCTAGAAATGTAATATGTCAATATGTAATAACTAATGACACTCTTATCTTCCTCCAAGGGGAGATGGACTAAATGTTCATGTTTGTGCTTAACTAAATTGTTTCATGGAAAAACCAGAAGGCTGATTTTACAATGACCTCTCACTGAGTAGGAAGACAAAAAAAACTTGCCTCATACTCAAATTCAGGAAAATTAGTTTTCTTCTCTTAACTAAGTATTTAAACATATTTGCCTGAAGAGGAAGAGTCCAGGAAAAGTTTTACTACTTGATTCTGCCAACTGTACAAGAACATGTTTAGCCATTAAGCAGTGGGACTATGATTCTTACAATACCTTACCATTAGATGTTCTTATTGGCACTGATGAGTATGAAATTCAACATTTATGAAGGATACCCAAATGATCTATTTACTCTTATACTACATTAGCACAATGATCTTTGTTATTGGTCCAATACGATTAAGAAAAGCTTGCATTAATAACTCTGCAGGTATGTTATGGCACAAATTTTTGCATATTCCATAATTCATACTGCATAAGAAAAGCATCCTAAGTCAGTGTAAAGGGGAAAAATGAACACCAGTCATTTTACATTAGAACAAACAACTGCTAAAGCCTAAACCCATGATGGCGAACCTACGGCACACATGCCATAGGTGGCACAGAGAACTGTTGCCGCAGCCCAGCTCCACTGCACCTCCCACCAGGCAGCTGGTCTTTGGGTCTTTGCTACACCTGAGTGGGGTGCGTGCAGGGGACTCAATGGGGCATGCCCAGGGGGGCAGGGCATATACACAGGGGGGGCAAGCTTTCCAGGCCCAAAATGAGGCATGGGGGCGCATTCCCCATTTTGGGACTGGAAAGTCTCATGCACCAACCTGGAAGCCAAAACTGGCAGGGGGGCACATACATGGGGGTTCACACATTGAATTTTGGGGCTTCCATTTTGGTTTGGGCACTCAGCCACCAAAAGGTTAACCATCACTGGCCTAGACCATAAAAATAAAATTAGAAGTAGTTGCCACTGCAGGGACCAGCGAAAAGCATGCTTTGTAGCAATGCCCTTCCCTCACAATGCCTTTCTCCTATCTTCCTATTGCTTTTTTGTTAGACAAAGGTTCTCAGTTGTTTGCAGAAGAAATAGTGCAAGCACTCCATTGCCTCCTTTCACTGTTGTTCTGGGCCTGGTCCTCTGACTTGTTTCTGCTATCAAATGTTTCGGTCTGCTTTGGAAAAAAAAGATTAGTGGTGTCTTTAATATAGGTACTTCTTGATAAATTATTCAAGATTAACATTGTACAAATATGCAATAAGAGTATAACTTAGAAATCCATCCTGGAGAACTGATTGAATGGGACTTCCTGAGCTACACATAGCAACAATTCTTTCCAAAAGACTACTTCTAGTTATTCATCCAATTGCCCTTCTCTCCTCCCCATACCTCATCTTGATTTCTTGAGCTGCATGTAGGACAGAGTCCACCCTGCCAACATCTATTTTAACAATGCTGATGTGCGCACAGGGGAAGGAAGATAATAAGTTGTCACGGGTCACATTGGCTTTGTCCATGTTTCTGCAGGCTAAACAAATATGGATGTTTTCATCTTCCTGGAGCAGACGTTTACATAGCGCAGAACCAATCCCACTGCAAGAGTAACAATATACAGTTAGGGCCTGTCATCACTATCAATGCTCTATGAAGTTCATTAAGCAACAGTTGAGAAAATATATTTCCTAGTATCTCTCTGTAAATGTATGCATTCCATAAATACAAATGTGATTTTCCTATAGATGTTAAAAGAGGTTTTATAAATTAATTGTTCTGAGATACACTAGCATAGCTGGCTGGAAAATTCTGGGATGTTGAAGTCTTAAAGCTGCCAAGTTTGAAGAGCTCTGCACTAGAGTAAGAACAGTGCTCCAGCAGACTCTGTTTTCACTGGTGGACAGAAAGTGGCTTTGCTTTTTCTTCAATGACTTCATTTAGCATGCTGAAGAGATCTGGGAAAGGGATCCAACTTACTGCATAGCACATCCCTATTCTCCTTTCCTGTGACAAATAATCTCACTACCACTAATTTGATGAATGTGAATGTTGGGAAGGTAGGACATAATTGTAAAGAAAAAAACTTATTTATAAGGGATCACCTGATTCTTTGGGTACAGATCCAACAGGCTTGCACAAAAGATCTATCTGACATTATATATTTGATAGAAGGCTATTGATTCATTATCCAAACAACTGGATATTATTAGAAATGCAAATAGATGCAATATCATGAGAAGCATATAGATGGTTGTTAGAGCTAGAAAGGAATACTTAGTTGTGGAGCATATTAGCACCAATAGTCCCAAAAGAGCTTTTTATAAAAGGCAATTGGTCTTTCTTGGCTTTTTCTTCATAAACATTTCCTTCTTATCCAAAAAGCTTCCTCAGTTTTAACTTTAGAAGTGAACCTAATAACCTAATAACACAGACAATTACCACCAGTAATATTCAAGAAATATAGCTGTGTCATTCCAGAAGCAAAAAAAAAGGTTTGGTAAGGAGGATGTCAAAATCCAAATAGTGCAAGATAAACCACCTGCCACTTGTTTCATATATACATGCAATGAAATTTCCTTGCCAAAGAGACTACAATAGAAAAAGCAAATCATCAATCCATATCAGACTGACATAGATAAGATGAGAGGGTTTATGGTGGTTCTGGAAAAAAGGAGTTTGGCATGAGAGTATAGAGACAGATCTGCTTTCTTGCTACCCAAAGGTTTTATTCCTTAGTTCAATATACTGTAGGAAAAATGGCTTCAAAACATGGGGCAGAATTGCCTTATTGGTTATGAAGTCTTCACTTAGGCATCTTCACTCTGTGGACTCATCCATTCACTCAGAAAATATTTCCTTCTCCAAAGGAGCCTGCGTTTATAGAATAACTTTGTGACCATTCTGCCTTGTGTGATTTCAAAACTAAAACGGCAAAGGCTCCAAAATATTGCCCTCTAAAGGAGGAACAGGTTTCTTTTACAGGTAATGTAATGTATCCTCTTATCCCTCAAGAAGAGACCTCAGTGAGACTTTTAAGTGCATCCTGGAAAGAGAACCCTTCCTCTGAATCCTTAGTTTAACTAGTTGTCTGGGTGGTAGCAAATATCAAAATTGAGCTATGCACTTTGAACGAGTATTTCGTTTTATTGGCCTTAAATCTTTTGCTAGTCTACTCCAAATTACAGTATTAAGAGAAGTTTCTTTTTACCCAGTTTTAAAAAAACCTTTATCATGTAGAAAAACAACCAGATACATTCATGTTTCTTCACAAAATCACAACTATTTGATCCCTTCTTTTAAGATCCAGTTATTTATCAAGCTTGACTTTTTACTAACCGACGGTTAGAACAGGATATTCATGCTCCTTCCCTTTCCCCAACTGAAAGGGTTAAGGGATGCAGACATTAGGCTAGTTAACAAGAACTTGAAAGTCGAGTCTTAAGTAAAAATAGCAAGGCATCCTTTCATTTATTATACTGACATACACAATTTAATTGTTTCACCTCATTTATCCCTGTCCTACAGAGCCCCTTCACAAGAGGGTGGTAAGCATAAACCAGCTTGTTCTAAAAAGCCAGTCAATAAAAATTGAAATATTAAAAGAAGGTAAAAAAATGTAGCATGGGCACAATTCAACAATATTTTCAAGTTCCCACGGATCCTACTCTTTTACCCACACCGGATTTTTCTCCTGCCTGACCGTCTTCTACGGGACCGACACCTCCTTTCAAATTAACGGCATAAAAGGTTACATTCCTCCCTTTTCCAGGCTTTATCTCAGCGACCCGCTCTCACCTGGTGGCGCCGGTGACTATAGCTACCCTTTGCATGGCTGCAAGAACCAGACGGCAACGGGTCGATCGAAAATGAACCGGAGACCGCCGGGACCGTCTATTTAAATCAAGGCGTCCGCCCCCTCCAAGAATCTGCGAGGCTTCCTTCTGGGCGGTCCCAGCAAGCAAGGCCACGCCCCTCATCAACTCCTCGCTGGCCCAGCTTGGCGGCTGCCTCCCCGCCCCCAGTCCGGAGGAAGGTCTGAAGCAAATAGGGGCGGTGGCGTGATAGTAGGCCGACGATGGAAAGGCGGGACCTGGGGAAACTCAGCCACTTAGCTTACTCACAGGCATCGGGACGCGAAAGACCGGCCTGGGGTTCTGAGCTTGTCATTGGTTGGAGGCAATGCAAAGGGCAATAGGCTCTGAAAGGCAGCTAAGTTAGCTGATGGGTAGCAGCTGTTAATGAGCAGAACTAGTCGAAACTTACCTGCTTGTTCCTAGAATTCGGCCTTCCCGGATCCATTGAAAGAGACGGTGAGATCTTGACAACCAATTTAGAAGGCTTCAAACACAGACCTATAATATATCCACCCAGAAATTAATACCATTTAATTTAATGAAATTGACGGAATTGAACATAGGATGATAGCTTTAAAAGGGGCTGAAGGAATTCATGGATCGAGACAGACCGCTCAGTTAAAGATAGCCTCCCAGTTTGGACGGAATGTTTTTTTTTGTTTTTTTTATTTTGTCGATTACATATTTGGTACTATATATAGGTATAAGTATAAATTGGATATAAAATTGAATACAAATAAAGAAAAACATTAAGACAGGAACGGTATGCACGCTGGTGCTCTTATGCACGCCCCTTACAGACCTCTTAGGAATGGGGTGAGGTCAACAGTAGACAGTCTTAGGTTAAAAATTTGGGGGTTTGGGGAAGAAAATAGAGTCATGTAGTGTATTCCAGGCATTGACCACTCTGTTGTTGAAGTCATAGTCTCTCTCTCTCTCTCTCTCTCTCTCTCTCTCTCTCTCTCTCTCTGGAGCCAACACACCTTTCTTTTCTATTTTCTCCTATTTTCCAAATAACATTAACCATCACACCAAACTGGTTATGTTAAATTATATTACAAAAAATATTATATTAATTATATTACTTCTGCAGAAATAAACTTCATTGCAGCTGGATTATACCTGCTTTTGAAGAAATAGATAATGGGAATAATACGATGAAAGTGCCCACCTTCATTAGTTGTCATAACTTTCCAATACTCATTTTTTCCTTCCTTAACTTTCAAGTTGCCTTGGCTTAGATGAGACCAGCACTGCATCCAATAAGAAGGAGCCTTCCTATTTCAGACTGTTTATAGAATAAGGCCTCTCTGTCCTTTTTGCTTCTTTTAGGGCCTTTAGAAACAGTTTAAAGGTTTCGGCCAAGTCTTTGGTCTTTTGATATTTAATAAATGTACGGTATTTTAAGTATTGCACATAAAGTATAGGATTTGTTAATTTGCCAATAATCTTATGGCAGCTATTATTGCACTATTGATCGCTTGATCCATTTACTGGATTAAAAAATAAGATACGCAAAGAATCAACGTTCACTAAAAATTATTACACTTAATGACAGGCAGTTTGGTGCAGTGGCCAAAGCCAGGAGACTGCTGAGGATTTAGCATGATGTCATGAAGTCAACTGACTGATTCCCCCTCTAGGAAAGAGAAAAGGGCAAACCACTTCCAAAAAATCTTACCAAGAAAAATTCAGGGACTCTTTCAGCCAGTTGTTAGACTTAACACTGCCTTGACTTACACAAAAATATACCTCAAAATATTGATTTATTATGCTTGGCTTTACCATTCTATTAAGAAACTAAGAAGGTTGATAAATCAATGTTGAATAATTTCACAAAATCTAAATGTACTTATAAAATGCACAGGCATTCAAGGCAATTTCAACAGACAGCTTGAGGATGGCAATGGGAAAGCAGCAGTCATAAACACTTTATTTTGTTCATGTGCTGCATTTATTTTGCAACGTTTTTGAGAGTCACTGTAGGCAAGAGCATGCTAATTGCCAGAGAATGTTTCCCCCACTACTTCAATATATGAAGGAAATAGGAACTATTTTCCATTAAGATACCAGGGTGAGTCATTTTAAGAGAGAGAGAAAAATCTTCTCTCAGCTCCAACCTAGTTAATGCTATAGGACGTTTGGAAAGTATGAGGCCACTAGCTCACCCATTCTGCTCTGCTCTGCATTCCTTTATTTTAACTCCCTGAACTCTGTGGTTTCTCCTAGCGATTATCATTCAAGGGCAATCTTTCCTCCTATTCCAATGGAGGAGAAAAGCCAGACACAGTTTTCTTAAAATCTTTTCTTTAACTAACAGAAGAACAACAATAAAAATGGAATTCAGGAGAGAAGGAACAAACAGTCTTGTTTACAGTTCAATGATTTGATAGCAATACCATTAAATAGAACTTTCCAGAGAATAAAAGAAAAAGCATACATTTATGATTAGG
Source organism: Calamaria suluensis (assembly GCA_032468135.1). Taxonomy (NCBI): domain Eukaryota; kingdom Metazoa; phylum Chordata; class Lepidosauria; order Squamata; family Calamariidae; genus Calamaria; species Calamaria suluensis. The sequence goes on from JANHFP010005286.1 coordinate 16,707, forward strand.
CATATTTTAAAAAATATTGAACTTTTTATTGATGATAAATGTCTATTATCTACCATTATCAGCATAGATTAAGCATGACACCTGCACTTCCTATAAATGAAGGGAACTCGGTAATTTATCTATCTATATCTATCTATCCAGTGGTGGGTTTCAATTTTTTTTACTACAGGTTCTGTGGGTGTGGCTTGATGGGCATGGCATGGCTTGGTGGGCATGGCATGGTGGGCATGGCAGGGGAAGGATACTGCAAAATCCCCTCCCAATCAGCTGGGACTTGGGAGTTAGAGAATAGATGGGGGTGGGGCCAGTCAGAATTTTTACTACCGGTTCTCCAGAACTGGTCAGAACCTGTTGAAACCCACCCCTCTCTCTCTCCCCCTCTCTCCTCCTCCCTCTCCCCCTCCCCCCTATCTATCTATCTATCTATCTATCTATCTATCTCCTTCCCTAGCTTTTAGAAAATCATTACCCTTGGGCTGAGGTTGGCTCCACCCCTCTTGTCTCCAGAAGATCATTGAAATGTGGCTTTGTCAATCAGTTTGGGGATCCCATGAGAGAGTAAAGACTGAAGATGGTGTGTGTGTGAGAGAGAGAGATGGGCAAATGTGATTAATAAAATAATTAAATGTGATTAAATAAATAATATTTACCTGATATTTTCATTTAAATCAGTGGGGACGATTTCTTAGTAGATATGCAGAGGATTTGACTACAAAATTGTCTCAGGAAGCCTGATGTCCTGCATATTCAAGACAAAGATCAAGATCCAAAGAACTGTACCTCTTAGCTAAGGGGAGATTTGAGTTTCCTCATACCACACAGAAATTGGTGGGCCAGTTGTGCAGATTTTACCTACCTTGAGCCTATCCCTAGGCAGTACAAAAAAGGAGGGGAAGACTCTTCAGTAATGATATTGCTGAGGACTTCCGGTTTCGGGCTTCGCACCGTCGGCGGCGCCTTCTGTATCGGGTGCCCATCTCTTCTTTGTAAAGCCGCCTGTCAGCGCTCATCAGCTGGCAGGCAGTGGAAAACTCTCCCCGGGACAAGGGGGAGAAAGAGAGGACACAGAGTGGGGTTGAGCCACTGAGGCTTCTCCAGAATTAATTCTGGGGGAGCAGAGAGGAGAGATCCCCAGCGCTCTGCAACTCCAGAGTAGAGATGTCCCTGTTTTTCAGGGCAAGATGACGCGAGGAACCTGATTGAATTTGAACTTGACATCACCGGGAAGGAAAGAAACAAGCAAAGCAGCAAGTATAAAAATCTTTTGACTGCAATTATTTTAAGACTGTTTTATAAAAGTAATTAAGAAGAAAAGTTTAAACTGAAAGTGGGAAAAAAATGGTGCTTTAAGAAAAAGTGGGTGGGCAAAGGAAAGTGAAAAGTGAAATTAATGACTATTTTCTTTGTGGAAAGCCCAAAAAGAGGAAAAACTGAAGAATTATTTTCATAATATATTTTAAAGTATTTTTTGAAGCGAAAAGTATTTGAACTGGCTTAATTATGGCTTCAAAATATGCAAAAGGGAAAGAACCTAAAGGCTCTGCCCCCCCTCTCCTCCTCCAGCAGCAGCACCGCTGGAGAAGCGTGCTGGATCACAAGATCAGGTCACAATGGGAGTTTTCCAAAGATATATGGATCAAATAATGACAAAGCTGGACTCTAAAACAACAGCTATTGATGAGAATATTCGAGAGTTAAGAAAGGAAATAGGAGAGAAATTACATGAGGTTGATCAGAAAGTGGATAAAATAAAAGTTCAATACAAGGGTTTGAGAAATTGCATGTCAACTTTAATGAATAATACTGAGGAAGACTTGGCTGAAATGAAACACAAAAATTTAAAATTGGAAAGGAAGATGCAGGCTGTAGAGTTAAAGCTGACAAACGATGAGAAAGATTTAATTAGAATCCAGCACAGTCAAATGGAAAGAGCAATCAGAATTAGGAAACTACCTGAATATAAAGGAGAAAATCTCCAGAAGATTTTTACAACAGCATTGGGAGAGGCGATGGATATTTCGGAGAGCGAGATGGGGGAGAAGATTGAGAAAATTTATCGTGTGAATTCTTGGATCGCTAGAACCAGGCATCTTCCTAGAGATGTTGTGATTTATTTTAATTCGAAGAAGATACGTAATGATATCCTGCAAACTACATATAACACTGATTTAATAATAGGGGGTCAAGAGCTTTTGGTGCTTAAGGAATTGCCGCCAAAGATGTTAAGAGCAAGGAAGGATTATTCATTTCTGGTGGAAGAGTTGAAGAAAAGAAATGTTCAATACAGATGGGAAATTCCAGTTGGTCTATCGTTTGTTTATATGGGTAAAAGACACCGATTGAATACTGTAGAAAAAGCACAAGATTTTATTGACCAGAATTTAGAAACCACTGAAAGTATACAGGAGTTGGAGCAAGATGAAGAGCAATGTGAAGACCAAGAAGAAATATTGATTCAAAAAGAAGATGAGTCAGTGTCAAATGAGAATATTTTAGAAGAATGCATTCAAAGTCAACCTGAAGTATTAATACCAGAGACCAGAGCAGCGACGAGGAAAAAGCAACAACAACAACAACAA
>JANHFP010005286.1:19385-37598 GCA_032468135.1 Calamaria suluensis
TTGAAAAGCATTTGGGTTTGCAATAAAGACTCTTTTTATATCATTGTTTGTTTATCTGCTTTTGCATCCAGCTGGGTTATCTCACAGCGTTTATGACCATTTGCAGCATCTTGTCTTCAGAGGGACATGATTTATGACTTTTTTTTTGTCGGAAACTGGTGCCAAAAACACTCATGTGCAAAATGACGCGTTCGCTTAAGAGCCAAGCGATTGTTTAACAGCTGTGGTGTTTATGACTGCCACATTCGCAACCATGAAATAAGTTGTAAATCGGTCATGACCATGTGACGACCTGCTTAATGACCGGCGTGATTTATGACCTTAGTTCTAGGCTCAATTACTGTTGTAAGTCAAGGACTGCCTGTATAGTGAATGAGATTTACTCCCAGTTTATTTATGAGCCTGTTCGCATAAGAATACCAAAAGAAAAGAACAGAAACTAGGCCAAAACAATTCAGTTTTACCACAGCTTTGATGGTCTAAGCCTAAGGCAAAAGGTCTTCAAACTTGTCAGCTTTAAGAATCGTGGACTTCTGGGAGTCTTAAAGCTGCCATGTTTGAAGGCCTCTGAGGTAACAAAAAGCTACAGATACAGCTAGGCTGGCTGGAGAATTCTGGGAGTTGAAGTCCACAAGTCTTCAAGCTGCCGAGTTTGAAGACCTCAGGTCTAAGGCTAGGCTCCTGTGTCCTTCAGTCTTCTGTCTTCTGTCCTTGTCAACTTCCAACTGAGCAGATATGACATAAAGCTCCTTAAATTCTTGTTAATATGTAACCTAGAAACTTGCTGTTTTGCTCTTCATTTAGATGTTAAGCCAAACACATGAAGAGTTTTTTTTATTGGGAGGATTAGCTGTAGCCAAATTTCTGCGTGAAGCTTTCCAAAAATAATCACAATGCTGCAAGGAATGGGAGGAATTTGGAAAGGGGTTATCTTGATTCTAGCAAGATGCTGGGCTGAACTTAGTTCGAAAAGGCAGAAGCCATGCCCGATGGTAAATTTTATTAGCAGAGCTAATTCTCATTGTCCGTCACATTGGTTATACACACTGCCTTCACCTGGATAAAGCAGGCAGAATTCCTGCATCCAAAATCTGTGCGACTTGAGACACTTGAACACATTCAAGATTAGCCCTGTGCGTAATGCATTAGAGCAGGAGTCTCAAACTCGATTTCATTGAGGGCCACATCTGGGTAGTGTTTGACCCCTGAGGACCAGGTGGTGGTAGTGGTTTGGGGAGGGTGTGGCCAGCTTGGATGTGACCATGGTGGGCATTTGACATAGGCTCAAGATGCATTTTTCCCCTTCTTTCTTTCCACAGTTCTTTACTATAACCCAGAGTTTCCCAAACTTGGCAGCTTTAAGACTTGTGGACTTCAACTCCCAGAATCCTCCAGCCAGCAGAGCTATAACCTATTCTCCATATCTGCTATAACCCATTCTCTGCTATAATCCATTCTCCATATCCGTGGAGACAGCAGACAGGAATGCATGGCTAGTATCAGCCAATCAGGATGAAGGACTGAGCCAAGTGATTAAAATAATACCTGTCCCTCTAGCCAGGTACCCCAGCTTTGCTCAGTCCTTCAGCCTGGATGGGTGTGCCGGTGATTTCTCTTAAGGTCTTTCTTCCTTCGGCTTCTTTCCATGAGTTATGTTATATTTTGCCCTTAAGTGTAGCTACGATGGGTTTTAGAGAAGGTGGAAGCTGGAGGCTGGTTGTTTTGCGGTGCGTTTGAAGGTTCTGGCGCCGAGCTGAAGCCGCTGAAGCCGCGCCTTATCTGATCGGCGGCTGCTTTTCTAGCAGCCGGACAAAGGCAGTTCATGAACCCGAGCTGGGAAGGGCTTGAAAGCGTTGTAGAGGATTGCTGAGGGCGGTGAGGTTACAGCCGCACCGCGGCTGGAAGCGATTGGCGGTTTAGCAACTGCGGAGGCAGCGCCATTTGAATTTGGCGCTTTGGCGTGGTGATTCACGGGATTATTTCCACCATCAGTGTTTTGTTCTCTACTCCACAAAGTCACAATGGCAGCTCACCTGAATTCAACACCAGGAGAACTGACACCACAGGTTAATGAGGATAGGGTAGACACATTTTTTTTCTGAACCTCCTTCAGTAGTAGAAGTCATTAAGGTACCTAAACTCTTCAAAGATGTGATCCAGCGACAGTGGTCAGTGCCAGGTTGGGGTCCAGCCCCTTCCTCGATGGAGTAATGGTTCTTTTATCTGATGGCAGAAGTGGCGGATTTATTACAAGTGCCTTCTATAGATCCTCCAGTGGCAGCCCTGCTACCGAATTCCAATATCGCCGGCGACACCCATGAAGGTCTATGTCCCAAGGAAAAGTGCCTTGACCAGGCGCTCCAACGAGCCCACCACGGATCTGATTGGGCTATTCGCTCGGCGCTAACTGCATCCCTATTCTCCCATACCACACTTCTGTGGTTACAGGAACTTAAGGATAAGCTGATGCCCGGGGATGGGCGCATCCAACAGGACTTCAATAAATTGATTGCTGCTGTTCAATTTACGGTGGATGCCACCTTGACATCGGCACGGTTTGCCGCCAGAACTATGTCATCACAGGTGGCAGCCCGTCACTTAGCCTGGCTTCGACATTGGTCAGCGGACATATGATACAAATGGCATCTGGCTTCAGCACCATTTTCAGGAGGGAAGTTGTTTGGACCCGCCTTGGAATCTGTATTGATCGAGAACAAGGATAAGAGGAAGATTATGCCATCTTCATGTCGTAAGCAGTCCTCTCATGCCTCAACCCCTTATTGTAGACTCCTTGCAATGTGGGGAAATGATTGGGGGGTGGGGACCTCTAGGCAGTCTAATTATCACAACTATCACTCTAATTTTTCCGGGTTGCGGTACTGCCCAGCAATTGATAGACCTTCTAGAGGGTGCTTTCAAAATTCCAAATGGCCCTTTTGTGGAGGAGGGGAGGTTGGGCCACCTGATGCCAACGTTAATCATACTTCAAACCTTCCAATCAGCGGAAGATTGGCCCAGTTCGCCGATCATTGGGATGAGATAATATCTGATTCTTGGGTCAGAAAAATCATACATTTCGGACTGTCTTTAGAGTTTCTTTCTACTCCTCCGGGGTTTTACATTGAATGTCCGGTCTCATGGGACTCCACTAAACATTCGCTCATGGAATTGGCAATACGTCATCTCCTGGGCATCCAGGCCATACAGGCAGTTCCACTGGACCAAAGGGGACAGGGATTCTATTCCATATTGTTCCTTGTCCCTAAGTCCTTGGGGGAGTGGAGACCGATTCTAGGTATAAAATTGTTGAATTGTTATATTATTTACCGGCAATTCAAGATGTTGCATTTGTTACACTCAATATTGCTGAGTGTGCGGAACGGCGACCTCTTATCCTCCATTGATCTTATGGAGGCATATTTACACGTCCCTATTGCTCTCAAATTTAGGCAATTTCTCAGACTTTCTTATGGAGGGTGTCACTATCAATACAGGGCATTACCCTTTGGCCTGTCATCCGCCCCCCGAGTATTTACTAATGTGTTAGCAGTACTAGTGGCACACCTGAGATCAATCGAGTACAATGTTACATGGATGATATTCTTATTCAATCTTGTTCTAAGTGGGGGGTTCTAGATGATATCCAGACGACATTAGAGTGCCTCCAAGGTCATGGCTTTTCCATCAACCAAAGGAAGAGCTCCCTTGAACCCTCCACAAGGTTAACACACCTTGGAGCAGTCATTGACTCCATCGAGGGACGAGTTTTCTTGTCTCTGGAATGTCAGCTTAGTATCGTTGAACTAGTAGAACAGTTACAATGAGAAAGACGGGTTCCCCTCCTTTCATTGAGAAAACTATTAGGCAAATTAGTGTTGGCCATTAACATTGCACCATGGGCACGACTGCATTCGAGGCATCTTCAGTGGTTTCTTTTACCATTCCAGAAGGCAAGGACATCAACTTCCCTAACTCAAGTAACGGTTCCACCCTATGTTCTACAATTTCTCCACTGAATGTTCCTCGAGATCCAGAACCAACTCATTGTGACAACAGACGCCAGCTTCAATGGTTGGGGAGCGCATCTGGAAGATCAGATGGCCCAGGGACAATGGTCACCACTCAAGTGCCAGCACAGCATCAATGGGCTAGAACTACAAGTCGTGTCTCTGGCACTTCATCAATTCAAAAACCGAGTGAGGAGAGCACACGTCCTCATCCTAACGGACAATATCACCACAAAAGCACACATAAATTGTCAGGGTGGCCCCTAAACCAAGGGCTCTGTGGAGGGAGGAGGACCTAGAAGACAGAAAGTGCAACTGGTGGTGTTCCAACTAATGGGAATCAGGTCTTCTCCACCCACCCTCCAGAGCTCCATGCTCTCAAATCGGAAAAGAGAAATTTTGTCATGTGAATTTTGGGCAGGTGAATGGCAAAAGTCATTTTGATAGCTCAACAGAGATATTAGCAGGGGAACCTGGGGCCTGATCCCCATATCAAGTTGCTCATAGTAAAATTTCCAGGACTGTAATAAACCTTGTCAAAATGTACAGTATAGTAAATGGCCTCATGAGTCTAAATCTAATTATGCCATTTCAAAATAAGTAATATAGACTTGAGAAAAGTTTGTATTCCACAAATGAAGGAACCCCATGAGATGTAACACCTTGTGAAAATTTAGCTGTTTAATTTCTAATCAATTTAACATTGGGATCTGCAGAAGAGAAGAGACATGTCATAATGTCCACAGGCATCACACAGGCTGACCCCTGATTTATCCGGTAACCTTGAAAAGGCTTTTGGTGATGTTGTAGTGACTTGTGTAAAGGAAAACCCTGAAGACCAGTCCTCTATGTCATCTTTATTTAAAAACCATTGTTCCTGAACAGATACGCATAAAGTTACTGAACTTAGCAAAATATTGAGAGAATGAATTTCCATTTCCCCTTGAATTGTAACAGTTTGGCTTATGTTTGATTATAAATACAAATGATAAAATGCAAGTGTGTCAGAAATTTCACTGACTTGTCTAGAAATTACAAAACTGCCCTAATATGTGATTCTTGGCCATATTATAAACTCAGTGACTACTATAATTTAGTCATTAATTTGTTTCAGCAAGATAACAATTGTAAACATATGTGGGGGGGGATCAGCATAGAATCTCTTGTGGTTATAGAATTCACTGAGCTATGCATAGCCTTTTGCATGGGGTGAGGAGCCTTCTCAGTTTATAAATTACATTTTTTAAAAGGCATCTTTTGCTCTCCAGTTTTTATAGGAGTAATTGTGAGGTATGGAATTTCTTTTAAAAAATAATGAGAGTCAATAAAATAAACACATCAAGTCTAACTTAGGCTTAATTTATTATTATTATTTTAAAAAAATACTATTTAAAACTATGTTACCATATTTTGGGAAAAGCCCAGATGTCATAAAAAAGAATGGTAGATGCTTCAGTTTATAGATTGCTGATCTATGCTTCAAGATCTAGTGTGATACTTTACAGAAAGTTTACAAATGAATATTTTTTTAAAATATGTAAAAACATTGCATTTACTAGTTATTGTACTTACTTATACAAACTACGACTTATTTCAATGTTCTAAAAATCATATTTTCCCAGTTTTATTTGTACTGCACTGCAAATATGACTTAAATACAACTTTATAGATGAATTTATGAAAATGTTGTGGCCTTGGGGAAAGAGATTACTTATAAAGCTTCAGCTTGATTGACCATAAAGGATTGTTTCTGGCCTATTCTCCTGTTTGCGAGCAATGTGAGTTTATTGGCATTGTGTTTCTTGAAGCGGTAAGTAAAGGACTTACTTTATTATTGCTTTGCAAATAAAAACTATACATGAGTGATTAAATTATTAAATATGGAATCTCTAATCCGTATTTTGAAATCCTGCTTGTTTCCTACAGTATTTGGAAGGCATGAAGTAATGAGATGTTGCCTTATAATAGCCATACAAATTTGGGACCCAGTTAGAAGCTCAAGCCCAGCTAGAAGCTCTGTCTAGCCAATTAATCTATAATGTAGGAGAGATAAATAATACCTATTTTCCAAAGGAGAGGTGTGTGGTCAGGAATATGTGTGGTCAGGACATGAAGACCATTTTCTTCCTACATTTAACAGTTCAAATTCTATTTCATTCCTAGCCTTGTTCTGATTCCACAATTGAGTTATTTTCGTATGGTTTATGAGCACAAAATATATACAAGCGGAAGACTTTCCTATGGCTGCATTCTAAATGAGCAATCAAAAAGAAGAAATGCTATTGAATTAATAATGTAAAATTTGCAGAAGCCAGGTTTAGCTGCAGAACATTCTATCTACAGTATAAGATACACATTAATGAGTAAAACAGAAAAGCAGAACTGGAATACATGAATCTCCCAAGACATTAAAGATAAAAGAACCTGGCCAGTGACTTCACTTTTCCTGTCCTTGACCAATGTTCAAAGAAAGAGAACCTGACCATAAAGACCTGCAAAGCTTGATTTAAGGTTCTTTTGTGGATGAATGCCAAGAAAACAGAGATATATTCCAGCAGCAATCCATTTGTGCAGTATGTGATGAAACTGCTGCGAACATACTTTCTCATCTCAGTCAAAACATGTCAAGCCAGACCAGCCTTGAAGTTTCAGGGAACAATTTCTCCTCCACCCACTCCTTTGCCTAATCTCTCCAAGAAAGCTTACATTATTATTTCTAAACTATACTATTATAATTTTGTGGTATCCAGATGGTTTTCAACGTCACTGAGACAAGCTGGTCTTTGTCCAGGGTCTACTGATCCCACAATCTGTAAAAGAAGCAACTCACCCATTAATTCGTTATGCTCTAGATTTTCTAGCAATTAACTGATTGTTCCAAGTCATATCTACAGATCACAACATCATAATGTTCTGTCACCAAACAAATGAGCCACTGATTTCATATAAAATCTATAGCATTAAAAGATTTGCTCGGCCAAACTTTGGAAAATACCAGTCTTATATTCACAATGAAAAAATCCAAGACATCCAGACAATCCAAGGCAAGAAGAATGAATCAGTTCTTAAAATGGTTCATAATCTAATGTGAACTATAACTATTGAAATGCCACTCAATCTATGTCAACTGTCAGTTGATAGTCTCTCTTCCACAGATTCCCCACACAAAAGAAGATCATGAGAAATCTATTTTAACTGCACATCGCAATGATTTTTGAGGTTTGATCTAGCAGCAGTCCTGCATCAATGTTCTTGCTTTTTGTTTAACTGGACATGGTAACTGCATTTTTAATCCCCATACTATGCATGATTTAATAATGACAATTTTAAAGCCCATTTTTAAAGCTTGTGATTCACCTAGACCCAAATTGCATGCCCAAGCATCCTGAAACTAAAGTGCCAAATACAAATTGGGTTGCTGTTTTTTAAATTGATTAAAAACAGGAATATGAGGATGTTTGGGCATTTCTTGTACTATATTCCCATATCTCAAACCTTCAAACTAACCTGAAATTGCTCATTCAGGAATTTGGGTAATTGAGAGTAGAAAGTATCTTCCCAAACATAGATGCAAAAAAATTCGAAATGTGTTCCATAGATAGCTATTTTAGACTATTTCTCTGTATTGGCAGAAAGGAGCAGTTTGCCTCTTGGAGGTGTCCTACTTCACCTAAAACCTTGAAAAAAATTGCAAAAAAAGAAGCTGAAACAAATTTAGTCCTTTCCCTTACACCACCAAAAGGTTTCTTATAGTCCAGTGGAAGATCAGGAGCTAAACTGCTGTCTTGACTGGTTTGCCCCACTCTGTCCTTAAGTAAAGAGCATCACATATGCTATCTTACCCTCATATGCTCCATTCCTTTGACCATTCTGGTTGCATTTCATTGCTCTTTATTGACATTTCCTCCTTTCTTTGGGACAATCAGAATTATATACAGGCTTCCACACTTTAGACACAAAGCCCATGAGAGAGGACATCCAAAAGCATGACTGTAAAGCAGCATGTATTGCTGCTGTTATATACCAGGTAAAAGCAAATCCATCTTTGTGACTGTGAATTATCTGCTATAATCTAAAAACAAGGTCAGATATTAATACAAGGAGCCAGAAGCCACAAGGGGAAGTAAGCAAGATATACCTAAATGTTATGGTAACTACAGCACAGCACAGCAGGAATTGACTAATTTTTCCAGTACCTACGATCAGAACAAAAGACATGTATTATCAACTTTTTGTATATAACAAAGTAAAGTGAAGGGAGTTACCTCTATGTCTAGGCCAGACTTTACCCAATGCTCCTATCAAATGCCTTGGCCAAGCCTTGTTGACTGGTGAGATTGCATGTACAGATGGAGTATGGAGTATGCTTTGCATAAGAAAACCAACAGGTTTATTGTTACTCTGCTTTCACTCAAGAACTGCACATTTTTATTTAAAGGACTTTAAGTTGATCTTCAAGATGTCTGCACCTGTACCAAGGGTGCTTTTCCAAAAGTTCTGAAGAAACTTTTTGGATGAGAAGTGAAACATTTTCAAGGGGAAAAAACAAGAAAGTCCAGTTGCCTTTTAGAAAAGCATCTTTGGGATAACCATGACCTGTCCTGGATGATTGAGAATGTCCATAGATACAATGTCTGCTACCTATTGATAGTGTGAATACATGTTGCCTATTGTAAATTTCAATCTGTTCATCAGGATTGGGGTATCCCTTCTTTTTTGGCAGCACTCAGATTAAAAGTCAGGGAGAGTAGGCCAAGGCACTCTGTTCTCTACAGGGCAGTGAGTGAAATGTGTTGACTATAATTGGGACATATTCTATAACATCCAAATTTTTGTAACACACAAACATTCTGCTCAGAGCAATCTAGGTTCTTTTGCAAAGTCTGCATATTTTTTGTTAAATGATACAAAATTGCATACTTTCTCTAAATTTACCCAATCCATTCTGTATTAGTAAATCCTGTCCTAAATCACAAAAAAATCTATTTCAGTTCCTTCTTTGGCTTTTGATATTTGAGCAAGCATTTTCCAAGCCACACTCTATGTCCAGTATGACATTCTGTTCTTTTACACAATTACAGCTCTTGCACACAGCAGTGGCATAAAACACTACCGTACTAATTGCTTCAGTACTTTCCAAGTTCATGTGCCTATTTCCAGCTCAATTCCATTTTCAAGCTTGTTTTCCATATCCTTTTTTAAGGAGAAAGAATATATTTTCTTCTCTTTCATAGACAAACTCCATTAAAAAACAAACAAACAAACACAACCTAGAACATTTACAAGATAAATAACTTTTTTCAGTCTTTACCAGTCCAAAACACAGCACCAGGAATGAAGTGGTGGCAGACCTGGTCAGATCCCCATTTCTCTCTCATCTGTCATTTGATGGTTGATTTGAGTCCAGCTGTGTTATTGCAGGAAAGGTGAAGTGGCTTAAGTTTTGGGTATAAATTGGAGAGGGTAATGTGGCAGGGGGAAGGGGTAGTCTATAACATTTGAAGGCATCACTATGAAGTGGTGGTTTCTTGAAGAAAGCAGTGGATTTCTTGGAAGGAAGGGCGAGCTTTGGTATCTCGTCTCCAACAGTTGAGCATTAGCTTATATACAGGATCAGGGCAAAATGGAGGTTGTGGAAGGTATGTCTGAAAGGGGAGAGGGAGAGAAAAGTGAGTATTGAAGGAAGACAGAACAATTCCGTCTTAAAAAAACATTAAAACCTATTCTGTTAATTTTTGTTCTGTTCATTTATGGGATGTTAGTTGCAGAATGTGATTCATAGTAGATAATTTCATTTATTTTGTGATGGTGATTTATTTAGCACATTTGCATCTCATCCCTTTTCCACAGAAAGTTAGCTTGTAAGATGGTACCTCTCTCTATTCTTGAAGCAACACAGTGAAGTAAACAAAAGTTAAAAGTTATTTTATCAACAGTGCCCAGTAGTATTTCTTTTTCTGGGTTGAATACTGGTCTGTTCTGCAGAATCAAGCTTGAGCAAGACACTGTTTCTTGAAAGCAAGAATGCATGATGTTACTATCTACCCAATTGAGGCAGCTCAGACGGAAACATCCACCTCTCAATCCCTACGGTTACACATCAAAAGTAGTGATCAACTGGCACTAGCATAATTGGTGCTATCTGATTTTCATTACATTGGAGGCAAACATTTTCAGTCCAATTGGCTAATAATCCATGTGGCATTACAGATGGGAAGTGTCACTTCCCATTGTCACTGCTTTCTTTACATGGCCCATTTTTAAAGACATTTTTAAATGGTGAAAAGCTGGACTTTTGTTTTTGTTATTAACTCCTCAATGAAAGATGGTCATTTTCCCTTTCTTTTTAACTTTGCAAATTTGACAAGTGTTATGCTAGTTTTCCCTTCTACCTCAGGTGTCAGGAAGAATGATAAAATTGATGGTTCCCCCCCTTTTTTAACCAGTCCACATGAGTAAAAAAAAACCCCATGCCTATTCAAGAAAATAAAGTTAACAGAAATTATTCATAGCTAGATATTGAACTGCATATTAAAACACTATAGATTTCCTTACTTGATGCTAACTCACTCAGCACCCAGGTGATCATTACAACATTGCAGCATCCTCTGGTTACATGGTCATCATTTATGACTTTCACTGCCACCTTCCAACAAGAAAATCCAGTGGGGAAGTCGGCATGAGGATGCAAATGGTGTCCATGAGATGTAGTGCTTAACAACCTCACACAAATCCTTAACTGTTGTAATCATAAAAAACTAGAACTGTTGCTAAATGGAATAGTCATGACACCAGGCTTCATCACTTAGCAATGGAAATTCTGGTCCCAATTACCATTGTTAAGTAAGGATTACCTGTATACTTTCCCAAGTAGATCAAACAATGTTCCCATTTTCTGAGCCTGCAAACATCTATCTATCTAAAATATTCATATATTTTCATACCTGTTGTCCCTGATTTCTGAAAAATTCTCCGGTGTTCTCAATTACTTGCTCATCAGATAGTTGAGAATATGGTTGCTCGCGGCAAAATGTGAAGGTTTCCCAGAGTGTAATACCAAAAGCCCACACATCACTTGCAGTTGTGAATTTTCCCTGGTTGGAGGAACAGAGGGGAGAAAATAAAAATGACTTGTATTTAGCTAATCAGAGATTCATAGTTTCCATAAAAATTAAGCAGCTCCAAGGAGAAAAACTGCCTACAGGAAAATAAAATAGTGTGAATCATGTAGATCTGTATGTTTTTGGAAATTGGAATAGACCTATTCATCTGGTGCTGAAACTTCAAAGAAGCTGCCATGTAGGAGGCAGGAAGGAAGGTAAGAGGAAGGTTGGGAAGGAAGAAAGGAACAGGGAGGGAGGAAAGAAGAGGAAGGAAGGAAGGAAGGAAGGAAGGAAGGAAGGAAGGAAGGAAGGAAGGAAGGAAGGAAAATAAATTTCTGACATTCACTGCCCATTTCCCACAAGGAAACTTAATGGGAAGTTGGAAGTTGCTCCCACCGATCATTTTTTAAAAAAATTTAGTTTAATGAAAAGAAGGACTAGGGGAGACATGACAGTAGTGTTCCAATATCTCAGGGGCTGCCACAAAGAAGAGGGAGTCAGGCTATTCACCAAAGCACCAGACGGCAGGACAAGAAGCAATGGGTGGAACCTAATCAAGGAGAGAAGCACTAATCAAGGAGAGAAGAACTAAGGAGAAATTTCCTGACACTTAAAAACAATTAATCAGATGGAACAACTTGCCTCCAGAAGTTGTCAATGCTCCAACACTGGAAGTTTTTAAGAAGATATTGGATAACTATTTGTCTGAAGTAGTGTAAATTTTCTTGTCTGGGCAGGGGGTTGGACTAGAAGTCTTCCAAGGTCCCTTCCAACTCTGTTATTGTATTGCATTGCATTGCATCAATCTGTTTCTCTGTTTAGGTAAGAAAATACCTTTGAAATAAATGGTTGCCCAAAAGTCACAGGCGGTCTAGTCCAGGGGTGGGTTCTACTTACCTTTACTACCAGTTCTGTAGTTTGAAGTTTGGCCGCACACATAAACCTCCACTACATGCATGTGCATTGGAGTACACAGATTTGATGTGCGCTCTGCACATGCATATTAGAGCATGCACAACAGCACACAAGGCAAGTGTGCACTCCGTGCATGCACACAAGCATTTGAAGAGGAGAGGCGCAGCAGTCAGCTCTGCTGTGCCATTTCAGTTAGAAAGAAATGGTAAAAAATACCAAAAATTGTACCAGGGTGGGTGGGAGGAAACCGGTTTGGTGATGTCATCCGGTCATTGCTATCAGATTGCGTGAACCGGTCCAAACTGGGAGCAACCCATCACTGGTCTAGTCCATGATTAAATGTGAATTAGAATAAGTGTGGAAATGTTACTTTAATACTGGTACAAATAAATATGGTATAAAGATATTTCATGTATGTGCTGGTGATGAGATAAAGGCAATATCATGAGATCACAGCAGAAAAAAAGATGATGCTTAGTGTGATTAAGTGAATGTAAGAGTAGGCCCTGTTGTTAGATTAAGCGGGCAGTTAGTTTGCAGCTATCCCTAAAAATTTCCACTAATCTCTTTAGTCACAATAGCAAGTGGAACATGCTCACCAAAAGAATGCTTTCCCAGGACATCCAGCGAATAGGGAGCACTGCACGGCCCTGGATTCTGTAGTAGTCCCCACTGTAGAGGTTACGGCTCATGCCAAAGTCTGCTATCTTGATAG
This sequence comes from Calamaria suluensis, assembly GCA_032468135.1. Lineage (NCBI taxonomy): Eukaryota > Metazoa > Chordata > Lepidosauria > Squamata > Calamariidae > Calamaria > Calamaria suluensis. The sequence continues at coordinate 32,126 of JANHFP010005286.1, forward strand.
TGTAATTCTTCCCCACCAGACAGTTGCGGGTAGCCAAGTCCCGGTGAACAAAATTCAGGGAGGAAAGATATTTCATGCCAGAAGCAATCTGGATAGCTATTAATTTCAGGTTGGCATAACTGAACAACAGAAGCAAAAGAAACAAAAAACAGGTCCTTTAGTAATTGTCAGCAGTCTTAAAGAGCAAACATACCATCAGCTATCCAGGACAAAGGAGAAGGATTTCCACTCAGAATGTTTACCAAATCTTCTACACAGGTTAAAGTTGGTGATGCATAAATTGTGTGCTATTCTGTTCAAGTTCCACTTGTGTGTTTTTAAATAAATTGCAGTCCAATCAAGATCAAAACCATCACAACTGGGAAAGAAAATATCATTTATACCAGGCTTTTACTATATCCCTACATCCCTATGTTTGCCTTAAAAAACTTTCATGGGCATACAGGTAGTCCTTGACTTATGACCACAATTGAGCCCAAATGTTCTGTGGCTACAAAAGACATTTGTTTATTGAGTTCTGCCCTATTTTATGACCTTTCTTGCCACAGCTGTTAAGTTAGCAACATGGTTATTAAGTGAATCTGGCTTCCCTATTGGCTTTGCTTTTCAGAAGGCTACAAAAGATGATCACATGACCCCAGGACACTGCAACAGTCATGAGCCAGTTGCCAAGCATCCAAATTTTGATCACATGACCATGGAGATGCTTTAATGGTTGCAAACAGTAATAAAACAGTCACTTTTTTAGTGCCTTTGAAATTTCAAAGGTCACTAAGTGAATAGCTGTAAGTCGAGGACTACCTGTAATTTTTTAAAAAAAATAAATAGAAATCTCTCATGGTTAGGGGTGAAATTTAAGTTATACAACAAGAAATTTAAGGAAGCTCAAGGTTCCTTAGGCCTGAGGATCCCCAGACAGATCAAACACTATGTATTTAACAACAAAGTGAATCAAAACATGAGTAGAACAGCATGGTACACAGTTAACATATTATCTAGTTTAATTCTGGGGGCTATGTTTCCACCATGCTTAACAGTGTAACTTCTTTTGAAAGGCAGCCAGCCATCTGGATGGGGATTTGCAACCAAACAATAAGGAACAATCTGTCAAAGCTGATTCACTTTCATCATTGCCTGCATCAACTTCTAACTCGCAGTTTGCGCGTATCAATGGAAACATGCAAATATTTCCAGGGGGCAAAGGGAGGGTATTGGGTAACATCCATTTGCCACACCTCACAAGACTGAAGGCCTCTGGGGTTAACCCCTTGAGGAATCGAAGGGGCCTGTGAGCTGCAGGTTGGGCATTGTTGCAAAATTGCCATGGCTTCCTGCATAGAAATTCCAAATTGTTTCATCAAGGCCTTTTTGTTTTGATGAAAATAAGAGTGACTTTCCCCTGCAGTTAAAGGGGAGAGGTGCAATACGGCAAGCTGCCTGGAGGAGGCGGCAGAGTCCGCCACATCATTTCCTTGTTGCAAGAAACCTGGAAAAGGTTGATGGCTTCTAATATGTGCAACGAAGAAAGGTTGAGTTCTTTGAGAGATAAGCTTATGGAGAGAAGAAAACAGAGTTAAAAGTTTTGGTGTGATGGATGGAGACAGATAAGAGTCAAAGATGTTTTTTATGACTTGAGTGACATAAAGGCTATCAAGAATTAGGTTGAAAGGCACCATGGGAAAATGAGTAAAAGCCAGAATGGCGGCAGCGAGTTCTGATTGCTGAGCAGAAGATTGAGGAGAGGTGGTCTGTATATGCCATTCATTCTCAGTTTGCCATACGCATGTGCCTCTATTTTTTGTGCCATCAGCAAAAACCGTTTGTGCTTGTGGGATCGGTTGAGACACACAAGGGGAGGAGAAAGTGATAGGTAAAAGTTTGAGAAGCTGAAAACGAAAATCGGGAGGCGGGTGGCAGGAAACCGAGCCAACCCACTCCGCTAATGCAAGCTGAACAGAGTCAGAGACTGACAGAAGGGTCTCCCATTCATAAAGTTTTAGAGGAATAAAGATAGTAGTAGGCTCAAGACCTATTAAGGCTTTGGTGCACAGTCTGCCCTTCTGTATGAGAGTTGTAAACTGTGAAGCTTTAGAAGTAATAGAAGTTTTAGGAGTATGAGAGAGATGAAGCCATTCCAAGATGTGGACTTTGGGAGGGTGGAGAGTAGAAGTCTGTATCAGCGCTGCAGTGAGCAGCAAAGGAGTAGGCAGAATAATTAAAGAGATAGGGGAGTCAGGACAGAAGCGATCCACCCAGCAAGTAGTCAGAGCAATGTCTATATCTTTGAGGGTTTGCATTTGGGTGGCTGTCAAAAGAATACGGTCAGATGGATGTTTAGCCATAGAAAGTGCATGGATCAAAGGAGACATTTGAGCAGTGGTAAGACCAAAATAGGGGCGAGCCCAATTAAGAGTACCCAAATATTGTTGCAGCTGAACAAGGGTTGGGGAAGGAGGGAGTTTAATAGAGGGAAATTGAGGCACAGCTGAGGAGGCTAGAAGCTTATGGCCCAGATAAGTATAGGGATATGCATTTTGATTTTTTTCTGGGGCCACGTGAAGACCTCCTTTTGTCAGACAAGAAAGCAGAAAAGAAGAAGTTTTTTGTACCGTGTTTTTCTCCCCTGGCGCTGCTATTAAAATGTCATCCATGTAATGATAGACAAGAAAAGAGGGATAATGGTTGCGATAAGGGAGAAGGATGGCATTAACATAATATTGACACATAGTAGGACTATTAAGCATGCCTTGGGGAAGGACTTTCCATTGGTACCTAGAAGTAGGTTTTGAGCAGTTGTACTCAGGGACAGTAAAAGCAAAAAGCATGCGATCGGGGGGCTAAGAGGTATAGAGAAGAAACAGTCCTTAAGATCTATGACCATGAGGTCGTAATCGTGAGGAATGAGGTTAGGATTAGGAAGACCACACTGTAGCACCCCCATGGGGTTGATTATGGTATTGACCGCTCTTAAGTCATGAGGCAAGCGCCAATTGCCTGATTTTTTCTTAATAACGAAGACAGGAGTGTTATAAGGACTAACAGATGGTTCAATATGATCCAAAAGGAGTTGTTTATTTACCAATTCCATCAAGGCTGAGCACTTTTCGAGGGAAAGAGGCCATTGATCCACCCACACAGGGGTAGAGGTTTCAAGAGACAGCTTGAGAGGGGAGCACATAGTAAGATTTTAGGGAAAGGAAAGGGTAGCATGCAACTGCGAGAGAAGATCCCTGCCCCAAAGGTTGATATGCAAAGGGAGAATCACAGGTTTAATATAAGCAGTACGATCAGTGGAGTCAGAAGTAACAGTAAGCCAATTAGAGCTCACCCGAGCTGCCTGAATACCACCGACGCCACGGACTGATGAGGAACCATGTGTTTCCCAGGCAGGGGGCCACTCGGCTTGGCGTATGACCGAAGAGTCAGCGCCGGTGTCTAAAAGACCAGAAAAGAGAAGACCATTGATAGTAAAGGAGAGGGTAGGACGAGATGCCTGGAGGCGATGATCAAGAGCAAGAAGCTGAGGAATAGAGGAGGGGGAGGGGGAGGGGGTTTCAGAAGGAAGAACTACCATAGTGGCAACAGTTTGTCCTTCCAGAACAGAGAAAGGTATCTCGGCCACAACAGGGATCCCTAGGTTTGGAAGATTTCCTGCAGTATGAAGAAAAGGGGGGGCAGTGACTCCCTCCCTAACAAGCGATGGATGAGGGAAAATCACAGCAGGCTGTGATAGAGGCAAGTGAGTGTTAACTGCAGGATGGATGGGCAGGATAAGAACAGAACCCGGCTCATCGCAGCAGACAGTTTCAGACATTACCATTTCAAAGGAAAGGGAAGTAGAAGGGGGAGGCATAGAGGGCGGAAGAGAGACAGGAGGAGAAGAGACGGGTGGAAAAACATTCTTTTCAACCTTTGTAGAGGGGCTGGCTGAATGCCCCGTATTTAGTTTCCCGAGACCTGGGAAGGCTGGGGATTTGACCGGCAGTGTTTGGCCCAATGAAATCCATTTTTACAGGGAGGACAGACAGTTTTTGGTCGCAAGCCTCGATCATGGTGGATTTGTGAGTTAGCACCGCCACCAGGGGCTCGGCACTGGGCTTTGAAGTGTCCTGGCTTGCCACAGTTAAAACAATTTCCAGCCGGTTTTCCTGAATTAGAAGTCTGATTGAAAGGTGCGCTTTGCCGAAAGGCAGCAACAAGTGCATCCATTTTGTGTGTTTGTGTGCCAATTAGTCTACAAGCTCGAATGTATTCAGGGATGGAAGCAGTAGCAGTGCCTAGCATAGGTTGAATTACGTGCTGGCAATCAGCGTTAGCATTTGCAAAAGCCAATTTAAGCAACAATTCTGCTTGTGCATCAAGGTTGTCTATTTGCCTCTCTATAGCTTCAGTTAGTCGGTCAATAAAGGAGGCATAGGGCTCAGAGGGGCCCTGAAGAATCTTAGCAAAGGAGGAAGAGGGAGTTTTAGGATCTTCCACTTTGCGAGCAGCATTTAAGGCTGCAAGAGTCATAATTGGAAAAGCTTCAATAGGAGAGAGAAGTTCTTGAGCAGTGGTAGTTACAGTTCCTTCTCTTAATAATTGATCTCGCCGGACCCCAGCCGGGAGACCTCGAGCAACAGCAAGCTCGATGTTCTGGCGATATAGAGAATGCCAAACCGTATACTGAGAGGGTGTTAGTATCATAGCAAAAAGAGCTTTCCAATCAGAACACATCATATTAAATTGATTAGATATGGATTCAAGAAGACTTTGGACATACGGTGACTGCAAACCATATTTGACTGTCACACTTTTGACATCTTTTAACAAGCGAAAGTCCAAATGTACTTGTTCAGGAGCAGCTACACCACTCCCAGTAGGTGTAATCATTTCCATGGGGCAACAAGAAAGATCTTCCAATTCAATTTGACCTGAAGTCAAGGCATTGTGGAAACTTTGCTGAATAACACTGTATTGAGGGGTTGGAGGCAGGGGAGCAGTAGGAGGGGGGAGGGGGAAAGAAATCAGCAGGATAGATTTCCCCCGAAGAAGGTTGAGGAGAAACGCAGTTGTTATAAGCAGGAAGTTTGGGATCAGAAAGAAAGGGGTTAGTGGGATTAGTTTTCCGTAAAGGCTCAAGTAATGAATGCATCTCAAGTTTAGAAGGATTATTAGGAGGTTTTGATGCTTCTGAGGCAGAAGGGGGAGGAGGTTGCAAGGGAGTACAGTCATGGTTAGTGTTATCAGAAGACAACTCATTTTCAACTTTAGAAGGATAGAACAAATCAATCATAGCCATAATGCATTTCCAAGTAGCTAAGATTTTTGCTGGAGCGTGTGGGGTCTCATGAAGCCATTTTCCCATCCTACGCCAAGAGGAATATTTTAAATTCCCTTGCTGCTCATAAGCAGGACTGTTAAGTCCTGATCGACAGGCCACCGGGCCAATCGATTCAAAGGACGAGAGGACCAATCACGAGCCGCGCGGTTT
>JANHFP010005288.1:18937-35075 GCA_032468135.1 Calamaria suluensis
GGAGCCACGAGGCATGGAGGCCATTTTGTCAGGAATCCGGGCCTCAAAATGGCCACCTAGGATCTAGGAGGGAAATTAAAAAATATTAATTAAATCCCTTCAATTAACCCCCTTGCTAAGGCCAGAATAATAATCAAAAAAGGGTCCTCAGTGAGGGCTTACCAGCACAACCGGCTAGTCTGCGGGAACAACGCTGGTTCAGATGGGTGAAACAGGTCCCAGGGTGAGACTCCCGATTAGGGGAGACTGCTGCGAAAGCAGAAGGCCAAGACCAAGGAGATCTCCAGGCCCGATGCCAGTGAGCCTTCCAACACTCGCTGTGGCTTCACCGGCCTCTCTGGACAGCCACGAAGAGACTACAGGAGCCAAGAAGACCGGAGGCCTCCACAGACTACCGGAGGCCGAACATGGATCCCCGTGACGGCCAGGCGCCTCACCGGCAAGCCGCAACTCTCCCCGCGGTTTCCAAAGCGATCCAGCAGCTTTCGCGATGATTTTTGCCTTCTGGAGTTCCGATCAGATAAGTAGGTTTAAAACGCTAAGTTTGCTTTTTTTGCGGAGACTCAGCACTAAGGTCCTAAACGAGTCAGGACTGAGCAGAAAAAAATGGGACTATCCAGAAGGGGAGGAACTAAAAATGTGCATGCCCTGTCCTGATTGGTTCAGCGGAGCAGAACCCAGTAATGATGATTGACATTGACAGCCTGCTTAGGAAAAATTGAGTTTTTATATAAAAATGTACTAGCATTGAGCTTTAACACTTCATCTATTTATCAACGAAGTATTACGTAAGATCCACCAATTTTATTTTATCACATACATACTGAATAAAGGTACTTTTTTAAAAATTCTCAGAGTCACTTTAACATAAGCAAAGAGGCAATTGTTCCCTCTCTGTCTAAGGAACCAGATTTTTTTCTTCAATACAGAAAAGTGGACTCAAAATAGGGAGCCATTGTTCTTCCATTTCTATCTACAAGTCAAAAGGGGTGCCTAATACAGGTGTGGATAAGACAGTCCATATATTTATAGGAATTAAATCATTACACTTATTTAAATATGAATTAAACTTTTAAAGCTGCCCATCCCACTGCAGGTAACTCTGGGTGGCAAAAAACAATCAGATAAAAAAATAAAATAAAAACAAAAAACACAATATAAACACCCTTAATAATACATGTCATAAAAGTGAAAAATACAAACCACAAGAGACAGAGGATAAAAAAGCCATCTCAACAATAGAGCCATCTGAACAAGTCTTTGGTTGCCTTGCAGTCCCAGGTCTGACAAGGTAGTCAAGACTTCAGAGCTTTTCAGAATATCAAAAGGGATTGAGCTAATCTAATTTTGGGGGACATAAATGTTCCATGAGGTGGATACCATGATAGAGAAGGCATGTCTCCTGGGACTCACCAAATGAATGCCGTAGTTGTTGATACCCACAACATGCCTATCTGCCAGATCTTGTGGGTATGCTGAAATAACTGGAGAAGACAGTCCCTCAAATAACCTGCCCCATGTCATATAGAGTTTTAAAAGTTAAAACCAGCATGTTGAATTAAACCCAAGGCCATGCTCTGCTCTTGGAATACACATAACTGCTCACATTCTGTACCAGTTGAAACTTCCAGATACTCTTCAACAGCAGCAGCTTGTAGAGCTCTAGTCCAATCTGGAGGTGACCAGGGCATGTGTGAATGTAAATGGGTCAATCCAGGAACAGGCACAACTGGCATATAAAACAAAGCTGTGCAAAAAGCTTCCTACCCACCAACTGCCACCTACCCCTTGAGCAGGAGTCATGCATTTAGGAGGATCCTCACAGTGCACACTGGATGTCACTGCTTAGTGAAATCCCATTCAGCAGCACAGACGGCAAAATCCTAGCGCCACAAACCAAAGACATTTGGTTTTGCCAGAATTGAGCTGAACTCTCTAGTTCTCCATCTAGACTCAAAGCCTGCAGGCACAAGGATGAGACATTTATAGCATTGCTTAAACCCCCAGGGTGAAAATACATAACTGGGTATCCACAACATACCCTTGTGTAGATGTTATAAAGGAGAGGAGAAAACACTAAACCGCATGGCACCTCACATAGTAGGGGCCGAGAGCAAGACTTGTCCTCCACTATCAACACCAACTGAAATTGGCCCTGAAGGATGGAGGCAAAACAGCATAACACCATGCTGTCCATTCTTAATCCTCTGAGCCAATCAAGACTACCATGATTTGAAAGCTGAACATTCAAATAGCACAAAGATGGATGCACTACCCTCAGCCCACTCACACCAAAATTCATCCAAAAGGGCAACAAATGTGGTTTCCATCCCATACCAGTTGTGACCTAGGCCCAAGTAGGTATTACCAGACACAATCAATCCTAAACAAGCATAATTTATTAGAACAGTTCATTCTCAGCTTAGTCCCAATTACTTCCAAATAAGTTCTTCTGGAACAGTCCTTCGGCCTTATCACCAACCTTTGTATTCTTTGGCACCCTGCCAAAGGCCTTTCTTGGCAAAAACCCAACGGAGTTCCAAACAAGAGACTGACAAGAAACCAAGATGTACCAACATTGCTTCCCTACAAAGATCCCAAGAGCCGTTGCTGCTCTTTTAAGCCTTATGGGCGGAACCAAACATCTCCTGGCCTTACTCCCAAGTCGTCCTTTTTCCTTTAGCTGCTCTTGCCTTTTGGCAGCTCTTCTCATGCGGGCACCAGCAACAGGCACCTCCTGTTCCTCTGCCTCTCTGTTGTCCGCCTCTGGGGGTTCTGGAGTCCACGCATCACACCCAGATGGCCCTGGCCTACGATTCAGAACCCTCATCCTGTTCTTCCCCAGAGTCCAGGACTGGCCCGTGTTCCTCCCCAGCCTCATCACTGTCTGACTCCGCCATCAGCTCCACAGTTTTCTGGCCAATCACAACAATACCTAGGTGTGAATCCTAATGGTCCAGATAATCTATTTCCTCCAAGGCCCTCTGAAGCTGTTTTATGACAAGCTTCTCTATCACTTTCCCAAACAAGGGAGTGACATATTGGATGAAAATTATTCAATAAAGTGGATTCCAGCAATGGCTTCTTAAGGAGCATCAAACCAGTCTCCTTAAGAGATAAAGAAACAACCCATCTCTCTCTCTCAAAAAAAAAAAAAAGGGGGGAAGGCATATTAAAATCCTGCAAAAACATAAATTTGTCAATCCAGAAATGGAGACAAGCAGCTCAGGTAATGAGGTTGCTAAGAAGCAGAGTTTGGTACAATTAGCAACAGTCCCAACCGATTCCTAGAGTCCAACTTAATAAACAGGTTCTCACAACTGAGGACATATGGGGCAGGGTCACTTCATAAATATTTGTATATATTCTTTTGCCAAAACATCTTTCTCACCAATTGAGAATTGCTTTTTCTTTTTTAAACTAAAGAAAAAATGAAATCTTATATAAAAGTCTACATCCATGGTGGCAAACCTATGGCATGCATGCAACCATATCTGCAGGCATGCAAGCCATTGCTCTAGCTCAGCTCCAGAGCGCATGCTTGGGCCAGCCAGCTGTTTTTTGGCTGGCCCCGCCCATGTCTCTCCTCCCAGGAGTCTTCATGTGGCCCATTTTTGATGCCAGGTAAGTACAGGCCTTGCACAGAGGCTCTGGAAGGGTGTTTCTGGAATCCGGCAGGGTGAGGGAGGCAGTTTTCGCCCGCCTCAGGCTCCAAGAAAGCCTCTGGAGCCTGGGGAGGGTGATAAATGGGCCTGCCGGGCCCACCGGAAGTTAGGAAATGGATGCTTCAAGGAGGCCTGCTAGGCCCAAAACAGGGCATGGGGGGGGCGTGCATGCATTGGGGAACAAGCAAGCATGCATGGCGGGAGGGGTACAGGGGGGCCAGAAGGTTAGCCATCACTGGTCTATATCATGCAACTCTCCACAACCAGCTTTAACCTAGTGCCGTAAATTGCAATCTACTGTTTCCAACTGTAATCTTGGAAGCATTCATTTAATCATTGTCCTCTTCAAAATTAGATAATGAAACTAAATCAGATATATTACAAGAATTATACAGTTATCTCAAATTATCTCTTATTTAAGCTAATTAAACTACACCAATATTCTTGGATCTCAAAGGAATAAAAATACTATTTTTTAAAAAAGTCTTCAATGTAATCAAAGGTGAAAGACACAAATTAAGCAATTTGCATAATAGAACAGCATAAATCATTTTTCCACAATTCAGCTTTAGTTCAATTTAGTTTTTAGCTCATGATTTTTAACAAGTCATACAAATAATATTTTTATCTTTTTGAAACCTAAAGATTGTCATTGAGAATCCAAAATATTAACAGAATTCCATCACCAATCATTTATTTCAATTATGATCTTCCTACAATGATTAAGAAAGTAATCTGAAAGTCCACTTTTTTATATAATCAAATTTCACCTACCTGAGGAAAAGTACCTTTAAGAAGACTCCATTTCAAATGGTATAAAATAAAACACATCATTCTAAAGCACTATCTCTAACTCTGCTAACCTTGGATTAGAGTGTTTTATAAAAATATTGGTATCCTGAATGGTTTCTTAAAATAAATTGAAGCTGTAAGAAAACTTACTGCACATGAGCCTTTTTTTCCTGTTAGGAAGAAGGTTATCATACTTTGTGGCAGCTGAAAATTCCAAGCCATTTTCAAGAACTGTTTCTTTAGCATAAATGACTTCAGATGAGGATAATTTTTAAATATCATCCCAGTTTTTTATATATAATTCAAGGAAGCAAACCTGTATACTATTCCTTCCTCTTATTTTTTCCCACAATAGCAAAGGTATGAGGTGATGTTGAGTGCAGAGGGGCTGCCCCAAAGTCATATAGCAAGCTTCCAAATGTAAAAGAAGCCTAAAGTTCAGACTCTTGGTTTGTAGGCCAGCAACTTGGCTATTATACTAAACTCTCTATACATGACTATTACAACATAATCATTCAGATGATCATTATGCTACTACTGTACACTCATGAACTGCAACGGCTCCTTTAGGGGGTTAAAGTATTCATAGCCACAATCCCAATATTCTAGGCATATTTCCCAAGTGACCCAACTTCCAATCCTTCAAAACATAATGTAAGATTTACATCAATGAAATATGCTAGTATTTTTGAGCTCACAAACATTCTAAGGTATTGGAATGTTTTGATTGCACACATTTTTATTGCTAACATATTTTGCCATTCTTAAATTTTAGTATGTCACTGACAGCTAGCATTTTTTTTCTCAAATGTTAACTGCTGGAATTGAGTGAAACAAAGCCTATTTTTTCACTCCTTCTGTTATTTCTTTTTTAAGAGTCCAAATAGAATACACTAACCTCCACTGACGTGCACCTCATAAAGTGAATATTTTGGGGATGATAACATTCGCATATCTGGCCGGAATTTTTCTGCAAGTGTTTCTATCACATCCTGAGTTGTGGCAGTGCTAGATACACGTATACACTTTGTTGCAAAATTTCCAGCTGCTTTGTCTTGAAAATAAAACCTCATAACTCCATGGAATTCCAGATCCTGCAATGAAATAAACAGAGTCAATTTGATTCATTTTGATTAAAATAAACTTGAATGTGATTGTTTAACTGCATTACACTAAGTAGAAAAACTACTACTTGTAGGGATATTCTACTTGTACTATATGTACAATAATATTAAATTGGGAAACGTCCACATGAAATGGGGTAGATCAGTATAACAGGCAGTGAGGATAAACTAAAACTTCTTGGAGACTACCATGTTTTAAATTTCAGTGTTTTTCATGGAAAGTATCTTTAGATCTTTGAAGAACAAGTGGATGTACAAATTATTTAATGCTAGCAAAAATTACTATTCTGACAGACTGTGTTTAAGAGATCATCTGCACACACACACACACACATTATCTGGGTTATTCTGTAAAATTGAGCATATATACCCTTTGGCCTCTGTTTACCAGCAACCTGTCTCCTTGCAGCAAACAACACAAAGCCTGTTTCAGTTTCAGCACAGCCTGATTAGCAGAAGCAGCTGATTTGTCAGTTGGACAGGCCTCCCAAACATCAGCTGTTTCAGGCTGCAGAGATTGCCATTGCCTATTGCCACCTCCACACCCCAATTTTTTGTTAGACTTTTTGTTATGATAATATTTTATAACTAGGAGACTCTGATAATTTAATTTTGCCTAAGCAGTTAAGTAGCATAACAACAACCATGAACAAATCTCAAGCCCTTACTAGATTAAACTATTTTAATCAGTAAGTAATCTTAATCAAATATTTGAGTATTTAAACCGTGTTCATCAAAATAATTATTTGGCTTTTCCATGTTAATTTAAGTATTTTTTTACTATGAGGGGCAGTCAGTTTTTAAAATAATTAAGTTTTAGGATTAGAACCAAGAGCACTGTAATTACCCTAAAATAACTTCATTATATATACCCAACCAATTAATTATATCAGAGTATTTTAACTCAATGCAATATTTAGTCTAACAATGTAAAATAATACATCTATTGACTGCAATTTGATGTGCACATAAATAATTCCATGCTCTATTCTCCTAACAGATACTAAATTTGACAAGTATTAACTACAGCAACAAATGTAGGTTTCAACAAATTAACATTAAAAGGTTTCAACAAATGTAACATAAAACTGCAGATGCATCACATTCAATACTTTTAGAGGAACATTATGAATAGCAACAAAAATTATAAGTTTTAAAACATTTTCTTCACCAAATTAAATGCTACTAGAGCTTTGAAGATGTTCTACATGGAAAAAGCAGACATGTTAGCAGTCCTTTTATAATAAAAACAGTATAGCAATTAGACTGACAAAAAGCGGAAAGGTTACTAGTTAATCCAAACAAACCATCAACAAGCAACACTGCTGTAGCTTGGAAACAGAGAACTTAAAAAAAATGCAGAAGCAATTTGATACTTTCCAGCAGCACTATCAAATTGAAATGCTCATGAAGGTACATTACATTGGTACTTTCTTATCCTAATGTACGGTGTTAATAATCTGCTCAAAAGTAAAATGGATCTGTTGTCAAGTACAATCCAATTTATTAAAGAGCATGTGCCCAGAAAGGGGGGGAGGAACCTCCTCAGTAATAAGTCCAAATTTCTTGCTGAAAAGCAAGCAACAACTTCGAAGATACAAATTGGTACCCCTCAAATATTTAGATTTAATAATAAGAGATTCTTGAATTAAACAATCTCTAAACAATGACTAGACAGCAAGTTTTTTTTTAAAAAAAAAACGTTTTCTCAATATTCTACCAAGTACATTCAATTTGCATTCTCCTTTTACCTTGCTCATCTAGAATTACACACACCAGCCTAGTCCCAAATCAAGCAAGATTTCCACTCAACCTCTCCCCAAAATACAATCACTTGGCCCATTTCTATGTACTTTATGTATGCAACTATTTATCAAAAACCACTCCAAGGATCTATCAAGTACACAGATACACATATTTTCTATTTCTTTTCTAGCAGAAGAGGCAAAAAACTGAAAGAGTAATAGAAGTTCTATTTAGATATTAGGAGATGCTTAAAATCCACAAGCCATCAACTCCCCTCAACTGACAGTTAATTTTCAATGTCTGCAGCCATTTTAACTTCCTTCTATTATGTGTTTTTAATAGCAGTATCTTTTCAGCCAATATAAGACAACTCCCCCTTTCCCTAATTCACAGGTAATTATGGGGATGGAGGAGAGAGTGCTTGTTTTGTTTAGCTAGGATTAGTATCTGGATGAATGTACTTAGCATAGATTCCTTAGCACTCAAAACTCCATGAAAAATAGAAACACTGAAATGAAGCAAAACTATATTTTCAGATACACTTACAAACTAAAAAAAATATTCAAAGACAATATGAAGTTAACTATGCAAATAATTCCAAGTCATTCTTATCAGTGGCACCAGTAAAACTAATATATGAAATACAAAGTTTTCTCTAATATTTTGTTTTCCTAAATCAAAAAAATTCAGGTTTGGGATTAGAACCTCACCATTCAAAATAGTTTGGGATGAAATATTTAATGTATGAGAATATATATATTGTGTTATATAATTATTGTATAATTATACATTATACACAAGGGACACGGTGGCACAATGGCTAAGATGCTGAGCTTGTCAATTGAATGATCGGCAGTTCAGTGGTTCAAATCCCTAGTGCCGCATAACAGAGTGAACTCCCGTTACTTGTCCCAGATTCTGTCAATCTAGCAGTTCAAAAGCACATAAAAATGCAAGAAGAGTCATGCCAGCCACATGACCAGAGACATCATTGGACAGCTCTGGCTCTTCAGCTTTGAAATGCACCACTCCCTAGAGTTGGGAATGACTACCACATATGTGTAAGGGGAGCCTTTACCTTTTTACACAATTTATATCTTTCTCATCTGTTTACATTTTTCTACAAGCACACGGGGGGGGGGGGGGATGCTACATTTCCTCATGATTTTGAAGTTGGGAGCACCATTATTCCAAAGAGCCCCTCCTAAATAGAAAATTATGCTGTTGCTTACATATGATGGTTTAATTTTAAAGCTAATTTTAATCACAGCCCTTGTCACCCCCTCAAACAAATACCAGATACAGCCTGCTTTTAAATGCTAAAATATTCCCAGCCTGTAATTTAAAGCATTCATTTTTAACAGATAAATGACACATACTTCTGTAATCATAAAAGGTATCACTTTAATCATTCTATAAATTAGATCTGTGATGGCGAACCTAAGGCACACGTGCCAGAGGTGGCATACAAAGGCCTCTCTGTAGGCGTGGGCGCCATCACCAGCTGTTCTTCTGGTTTCCAGCGCACATGGTCTTCAGATTTCTGGCGCTCTGGTGCATGCAAAGACCAGCTGACCAGTGCACATGTGCGTGCCGGAAACCCAAAGACCAGGTCTTTGCGTTTCCAGCACTCCAGTGTGTGTGCACACAAGCATGTTCCGGCTTGAGCACTTGGTCTGAAAACGTTTGTCATCAATGATCTATATTATCCAGTATAGTATCACATTAAGGGTGGCTCACCTCTCTGCAGCAACTAGAAAATATTTAATGGCTACCTTAATGTTGAATAGATCAATATTAATATATGTTTGCATATTTATGTTCCCTTGAATACTCTGTTATTCAGAACCATTTGTAAGTGAGGCAAAGGGCAACTGATCCCAACTAAAATGTATGTAACCTAACAGCAGTACTAAAATGAAGGAGTTACTTATTTCTGCCCCTCTGGTAAATAGGATTATAGCATAAAGTTCTACTTATTTTCAAAGGAAAATATCAATTGTTTATGCATTTAGCTTTAATTTCAACTAGACAATCAATGACCCTTGGGTCACACTTTCAAGAGATATTTCCTTACCAGATTTCTTGCTACCTTCAACAATGATAGAGCTTCTAATGTACTAATGTACAGTGGATATCTTATTTAGAAGTATCTGCCTTGAAACTATCCCATATTGAACTATGTAGCAAACATCAGCACAGGGAATGTTTTAAGGCATTTTGTATTATGCCACAAACTGTTTTACCCAGTTAAATGTTACAGAAAAGAGTGTGTTAACATATATAATATATTTAATATATACAGGAGATAAATGTACACAATGTATTAATGAAGCATCTCTTTTTAGTAATTTCTCTGTATCATCTAAGACTATATTTTGAAAAAATATTTAACATTCATATTATGAATAGTTCTAGTGGAAACAATAATATTCAACATTTATAAAATGATATTTAGATATTTCAATTCAACAAGGCTATACCACATCATTCATTTTGCTTATTCATTTAATATATCTAGTCATTTCCTTATGCAATTAACTGATATTTGTCTTTTTGTAAATTGCAATTTCAACTAAGACTTGAAATGGCAAAGAATATTAATGTGTTCAATTAAATTAAATTTCAAAATAGTATTTCAGAAGCCCTGTCAATATATTTACCATCTTCATAATTCCCTTGTTTTATTCTTTTTGCAAACTCCCATAAATATCTTAATGAGATTTCTTGGCAAATGATTTGGACACAGTTCAAAGTTTTCACACAGAAAGCTCAGAACAAAACAATGCCACATATCTGTTCTTTGCTTTCCCCCAGCTATTTTACATATCATTTCTTTCAATCAACTCTTGTATGTAATGTGTCATAAACTACCAATTAAACCTTTAGACTATCAGTCTGCATCAGTCCTCAATTACAATTCAAATATATTATTTTACATAAATTGCAAGTAATATCAATAAGAAAGTGGCAGCATCAGAAGTGCACCTACAATTATTACAAATGCTGCCAACAACATGATTTTGATTGACAATGTATTAATACAAGAGAATTTACAACTTATTCCTGTAAATATTAAGAACTGCAGTTTTTTAAAATTAATCATATAGTTTTAAATAGTAGAAACAATTAGCAAAAAGTTATGAGACAGTGGATATCTTGGTCTGTTTATAGTCTTTAAGGAATCTTGATCCCTACAACTATGTGTATCAGTCTACAGCCCTCCTGTCCTTAATGAGGAAACATACCTGAGTCCTAAAACAATGTCAACCAAATACATTTCTCACCAAAAGCTTCACTTGGATTTTGTTTGAGTTTGCCAGAAGACAAGGAGGAAACAGTTTAAAATACCAAGAGCTTCACTAAATAACAGTGGAGGTAAGAAACACATTCACAGATCAAAACATGCTTGCTGCCCAAGTCACACTTTCTGTCAAATATCAACAATTAGCTAGTGAGAGGGGTACTTATATGCCAGTACTCTACCTTTCTGCATGCAGCAGCAGTAAATGGCTCATGAGAAGTTAAATATTTAATTGTGTCCTTTTATTTTGGTTAAAATTGTTTAAAAAGACCTTAACAATGGAAGGAATGAGAAGGCATATGTAAATGTAATAATAATCATATGTCAATGAATAAAAAAAACCTTGCTTATAAAAATGAAAATATTGGGAAAGGGTATGCCTGTAGCCTTCAACTAATGACCTATCTTTTCACAATTCATAGTCATGACTGCCTCGGAATGGGTGCTTTACAGCCCATAAAGCACTTCTGGGCATCATAAAACATTGTGCAGATTCTCCTTCACCCCCACCCACTCCCCATCATATGGCCACATTTCCAGCACTTAGCAACCTGTCTGCATTTATAATGAGCTGCCTAGTACCCTGTGATCATGTGATCACCATCTTCTGTGCCAGTTTCCCCAGAAAGTCAATGGGAAAGCCGACAGGGAAGGTTGTAAGTGGAGGGGGACAAGGGATTAGAGTTCCATTCTCTCAGCATGCCAAGGAATTTCTTCTCCACTCCACACAGGGAGAAGTAATCTTTCCATGCACTGGAAGAATGGACCTCAAATCTGACAAAAACACTACTGTGGGATTTTTTTTCCCTGTAAGCTTTTTTCCTAACATTAAATGGATGAAAAAATGTCTTTAAAAGTGCAATATTATTTAGTTTTCTTCAAGTTTCAAAACTAAAATATTATGTTCATTGCCTTTCTTCTCAGTTTTTGGTCTTCACTCTTTTAACCATCTTCTCTATAATTCTTCCAACTGTAATACTGGGTACAATATTTGATACAGGCCCTGACCAATAGTACCAATAAGAATAAACATTAAATATAGAGTTCTGCTTTGCGGTTATCTTGTGCCAGTAAAACAATCTGAAAAAGAAATTATGATAAATCTGTTGTTTGAACTTGCTAAGCAGCAAATCCACACTGAATGCTACCTACCATCCAGCTTATAAAAACATAAAGCTAGAGGATGAAAATCTAAAATAAAACATTTTAAAACGTGCAGGAAACAATGAAGTATATTTGTTAACATTTCTGCTTATCTGCATTTTTTTTCCAGAAAGATATGTCAATTCTTCAGAATACTGTGGGTAAAAATTTCGGTATATCTTATAGATCAAATACAGGCCAATTTTTTGGCTCCAGAACTCTCCACGCTCTCATTTTTGCCTTTCCCAGCCCCCAGAAGCATTCTGCAGCCTCCATATGGCTTATTTATGCCAAAAATGAGCCCTTTTTTAGGTTCCCGTACCCTCAGTACATCATGTTTTTGCCCTCCCCAGTCCCCAGAAGCACTGAGCCCATGCCCACCAAGTCACAGGCCAAAAATGGGTGCATTTTTTGTATAAACGGGATGCACAGAGGGTTCAGGAGGCCAAACATGGGGCTGTTTTTGTCTTCAAAGAGCTTCTGGGGGCCAGAGAAGGCGAAAACGGGACATGCGGAGGCCATGTTCTTGTTTTGTTCCTCTAAATCTATGTGCATCTTATAGTCCAAAAATACAGTAATTTGTTTCAGGAGTGGAAAATACAAGGCCATCCAAATATTATTCAACTCTACTATCCTTATTTAGCATGTCTAATATGAGATAAAAATTGTACTTCGATAATATCTGGGAAGTTACACTTTCCTTTCATGTGTTTTAAAAAAACTATTAGCCTTTTTTTGTTGAGTCCGTTATCTTTCATGTAAAAATATAAAGTAATTCAATTTATCAATGAACATCCTAAGAAATACTTTGTAAAAGTTTTTAATTTCAATTTCTATATGTTTAATATATAGTTATGCTTTCTAGAACAAGAATCACCAAGAAAATATATACATATATACATACAAAGAACAAAATTTGGAATATTTGAAAATCTCTATGTGAAATATAAAAGCTTTACTTTTGATTTTTGTAAAATGAATAATTCACCATCATTCAGTACAGAGGTGGGCTTCAGTAGGTTCTGACCAGTTCTGGAGAACCGGTAGCAGAAATTTTGAGAACCGGTAAATACCACCTCTGACTGGCCCTGCCCCACCTATTCTCTGCCTCCTGAGTCCCAGCTAATTGGGAAGAAATGGGGATTTTGTAGTAACCTTCCCCTGCATTGGGGTGGGAATGGAGATTTTTACAGTGTCATTCCCCTGCCATGCCACGCCCACCAAGTCACAGAACTGGTAGTAAACATTTTTGAAATGCACCACTGATTCAGTACTTTACTTAATTGTGAAGCCCTTTTGAAAGTAGCTTGCATATTTTGTTCCTTAAGAAAGCACTGTGCTATGTCAATAGTACAACACTGGGAGTAGGTAACAGTCAATAGCATCCCACATATTGTTGAGCTACAATGGTGACCAATCCAACAAGTACAAATAAAATGCTGGAAGTTGAAGTTCAGCAGCATTCAGAATGCCACACATTGCGTACACAGTACCATGCTTTTCACAACACACATTCACTGTCTGTAATAAATAAAAATGCTGGAGGATGAAGATCAAGTGAATTGTAATAGATAAGACAGAACTGCTGGGGGAGGAGAAAGATTAGGTAAAAGCAAGTTATGCCATAGAGAGCCTGTACTTTAGAGTCCTCATTAGGCGTGGCATATTGCAAAGGATTCAGAAGCATACATTCTTTACCAGGACTTCTCTCCTATGGGACTACAGGTTGTCTTTGAATTACAACCATTTGTTTAGTGACAATTCAAAGTATCAATAGCAGTGAAAAAAAGTGACACTCCCATTTTTCATACAGGTAATCAAAATTAAAATGCTTAGCAACTGGCTCATATTTATGACAGTTGCAGCGTCCTAGGGTTAGGCAATCACATTTTGCAACATCCTGACAGGCAAAGACAATGGGGGAGCCAGATTCACTTAACAACTGTGTTACAAACTTAACAACTGAAGTGATTCAGTAAACAGCTGTGGCAAAAAAGGTCTCAAAATAGTATTCGCTTAATAACTATCTCAGTTAGTAAGAGAAATTTTGGCTTAATTATACTTGTAAGTCAAGACCTACCTGTAGTTACCTCAAAAATAAGATCCCATTCTTGCTGTTAATATTCAGAAAAGTTACTAATACGTACAGTACTTGGGGATATATGGGTGTTGCTTCTTTTATTTTGTTAACTGTTACTATTGTTATCAATTACATATGTGTGTATGTGTATGGTTCAATATATCATTGTCAATAAGTGCATATTGCTTACATGCACATAATAAATAAATAAAAATCATGACCCAGGAACATAATTTATGCATGGATACATTAAATGAGGTACAAACAGAAAAGAAGTCATGAAGTCTGGGCAAGACAGAGAAGAGGAAATAACTTGGTTACCATGACAATACAGGTGTTTCTCTACTTTCATGTCAAAGAAAGCTCTTTCAGTATGGCTTTAGTTTAAAGAAATTCCATTAGATAAAATGTTGAAATGTTTATATATTGCTAAGTGTATTCTTTTAAAAGTTCAACTATGCAAAGACCACTACCGTCAAAAGAATGGTGGCCAGTGTACAAATCTGATCACATATTAATCTAACACATCCGCTACACTAGGTAAGCATTTGGCAATACAAATGTACAAGGAAATGTACAGAAGAATTAAAAACACTGTTGTGCTCTACAAAAGCAAAACAAAAGCAAATTGCACAAATATTGGAGTTTCAGGGAAAAGGCAACCAAGAAACGTAAAGAATTATTTTGTTTACTGAGGTGCATAATTAAATGTTACTTTTAATAAGAAGTTATCTAAAGTGATATTTCCTCAGACAATGACAATTTACGTACCTGTGT
Organism: Calamaria suluensis; assembly: GCA_032468135.1. Classification (NCBI taxonomy): domain Eukaryota; kingdom Metazoa; phylum Chordata; class Lepidosauria; order Squamata; family Calamariidae; genus Calamaria; species Calamaria suluensis. Next base: position 33,569 of record JANHFP010005288.1, read on the forward strand.
CAAATTTGTTAACTTGAAAAATGCAGTTTGAGCAAGGCATTATCACAATAAAATCTGCTAATCTAAAACAACTTTTCTGTTTGTAAACTGAAAGCTTTAACCTACCATATAGTTAAGAAAAAATAAACAATGTACACATAACTGATTTGTATTTGAAATAAACTAAGTGTTTTCCTCCAAAACAACCAGATTCAGCTGTCTATATGCTTACTTTAAAATCTTTGGAGAGATAAATATAATTTAAATACTAACTAAACAGATCACATAGCTACACAAGACCATTTGCTTTTGGGAAGCTGACCTATTTATTTTTTTAAAAAATCTAACATATTAGATATTATTTATCTGAAGACTTCCATCAACAACTGAAGACCAACCAGTCAAATGCAAATTTAATTTGTTATCTTGGGAACAGGCATGTGACAAATCTTTACTCAATAAGCAGGCATCATAGTCCTGTTTTGTCCAAGGAAAAAACAGCTTCAAAATTCTTGACTACATCATCAGACTTGTACACACTCACAACTACTTAAAAATATAACATCACAAGCAATTAGGTGTGGCTTTAAAATTATTTTTAAAGCTTTTCTACTTAAAGGGAGATTTAATAAAAAGTTATCCAATGAGCTTTTCAAGAAAACATTTTTTCAATATTTTGAAAGAACCTCTTAAAATTAACAAATTAATCTATATATTTTAGGGATATTTTAAACACATTAAATGTTTTCAGTGTTTCTCTCTAAACACAAATAATCAGTATAGAAGTTAATTGGTTGTCAAAATTATATACTACAAAATAAATGTACTGCATGAAACTGTTTTTTTAAGTGTCTAAAAGATCCTGGTTTATTTACTTTCTACTGATCTTAACCTGAGATTTCTAAAAAGGAATAAGAATCATGTTATGTGCACTTCCTTAAATCATGCTTCTATGGAAATTAGAACACTACTTAGAAAGAGTGCTTATTGGGACTCAGCCAGGTAATAATCCTCAAATGACAACAGTATGTTTAGTGACATTTCAAAGTTACAATGTCACTGGAAAAAGTGACTTTTTGGTCATTTTTCACCCTTACAACCCTTGGTGACATGATTAAAATTCAGACATTTGGCAAGTGACTCATATTTATGACAATGGCAGCATCCTGGTGTCATGTGATCAATCCCCTTTTGCAACCTTATGACTAGCAAACTCAATGGGGAAGCCAGATTCACTTAACATTACTAACTTAATGCAGTGATTCACTTAACAACTGTGGCAAGAAAAGCCGTAAAATGGGGCAAAAGACAATTAACAAATGTCTGGCTTAACAACAGAAATTTTGGGCTCAATTGTGATCCTAAGTCGAGCACTACCTGTGTTGGAAAAAGTACAGGGGGGAAGGGAGTCAGGAAGTGCTAGTTGGGGAATCACTGAAAGGAAACACAAGGTTGGTCCGGGGATTGCAGTGGCTGGACAAGGCCTGTAACAGGAATGGCACTGCCTCCAAAGGGAATGAGAAAAAAA
>JANHFP010005288.1:41621-51706 GCA_032468135.1 Calamaria suluensis
ACACTCAAAGAGCCATTTGGACCCATTTCCCACAGAAAAGAAAACACTGGGAGCCACAAAAAACCTTCCCATGCCGGACCATTTCCTGAGCGGCCACAAAACTACCGTATGTACTTGAATCAAGCGTTACATTTTCTTCTGAAACTTTTCTTTCCTTGGATTTATCCATAGTTGGCCTGCCGGGTGTTGAAAAACTCAATAAATCGTGTGCTGGCAGGTGTCGCACATTGGCGGTTGTGACACATATTTTGAGTGACAGGGAACCCCCTGGTATGGAGGATTCTATTAGAATTACAGGGAAAAAGCCCTCTTCCTTACAGGTTGAATGTTCTTTGAACAATTGTTTGTTTCTGCAATAAAAAACTCAGAAAAGGCATAAATAGCTCTGTTAGAAAGTTCAATTCAAATAATAGATGCATCTGAAATTATTAAAACTAAAACAAATGTGAACCAGGGGTCTGTCATTGTTATAATTTACATGTGCATTTATTTATTCAATTATTCCAGTGTGTTTTTAATAAAAAAAACCAATTTGTATAGACCACGTAGAAGCATATTTAAAATACTATTATCTTTAGCCAGAGGTATTGGATTTGTATAAGGTGACCATCAGTCACGCTTTTTGCAGGACAGACCCACTTTTTGGACAAAAGTCCTGCGTCCTGCGCCATCTTTGAAAAGTCCCACTTTTTTTTTTTGCTCAGAGCAGCCAAGGAGGAGGCCACGCCCACCAGCTCTCCTCCCCAGCAGCAGAAAGCAGGAAGGTAGGTTTTTCGGCGGCAGTATTCCGTCGATGGGGGGGCGGATGGACTGGCGCGCGCACACGGCTACCATCCCCTCCCGTCGATGGAGTCCTGCTGGCGGAAACCCTCCCTCCTTCCCTTACTCACAAGCAGGAAGGTAGAGTTTTTGGCGGCGGTACTCCGTCGATGGGGGGCCATGGACAGGCGCGTGCGCGGCTACCTCCCCCCCAATCGACGGTGTCCCGCTTTGGGATTCTAGAAATCTGGTCATCTTAGATTTGTAGAACACAATATGTATTATTTTTAAAAAAGGAAATAAGTGCCATTTTCTCCTTGTTGAGAAAATCTGATGGATTGATAGTGGGTAAAATGAACTACTTTGTGGACTGCTAAATGGTCCACTAAACCACTAAACTGTAGTACTCACGAACATTTTCTGTGCCATTTATGTTATGATGCAAATTTTTTCTCAGTCTTAGGTATTCTCAAAATATTTTTAATGTAAATTCAGCTTACTAGGACTTACATTGTTCATCAGAAATATTTGCTATTTAGTCTGAAAATTATCCAGCATCATGCAATCAGATTAAATGTAAAGAAAGCTGATATGTAGAATTTAACTGACATCAAAATTTAGATGTCTGGGCCACTGAATTATAGACCTTTAACACTATAGTCTAAATCTACTTTTGCAAAACAAAACAGAAAAGAACAGAAACAACCATAGTACTTGTGGAACAGGTTTTCCTTCAATAAATGTACAAGTATGGCTAAAATAGCTTACAAATTGTTAATTCATTTACTTAGTGCAGGTGTACTTAGGTTTGTGGGTTTTTTTCACATAGTATATCACATGGATAGTGCTAGGATCTCAATTTGTTGATATTGTTGGCTTTACTGAATCCTCTTTCAAAAAATATAAATGTTACCCTCAAATTCTCCTTTTTTACCAGATTCTGGGCTTTTTCTGATGTACAGTCGTTCCTAGCATATTTCTTACCCATATTTGGCAATACAATTTTTCCTCTTTTCATCTTTATCTTTTCCTATCATATGAGATAAAAATAGATCTCTGGGGGAGTCCCTAAATAATTGGCATTGCTTTGGAAATTACTTCTGTATTACAAAGGAAGCCTAGCCTGACAATAGAATTTAATTTTATATAGTATTTTTAAAAATAGGTTTTTACTTTATAACATTTAAGATGGTGTAACATTTTGGATTCAATGTTTTGAAAGTGCTTCAGAGCTCATCAGATCTGTACATAAACCTGTCTGCAGCTCTTTATAGCAGCCATGTCTTTCTGGCAGATAAGGCAGCTGCTATAAAGAGTTACAGACATGTAATGTTCATCCTTCTAGTAGCTGATAACAGTACATATTAACTTCCACCCATCCCAAGTGCTAAAACCTTTTTTTTTAAAAAAGCCTTGATTTTTCTCTATGATCAGAGTGCAGCACTTAGTGCACTACACAAAACCTAGTCTAATCTTTGAGCGAATGGAAATGGTAGAATGCTGGTTTAAATATTTGCATGCCTCTTTAAATATATGAACAAGCTACAATATGTATAAACTTAGGTTCCTTTGTAAAGGAAGCTGAGTAACTTATCCAGGTTCAAAAATTAGGCATTAGTTGGTGAACAGAAAGCAAATAAATCATGCAAAAGAAAGGAATTTAAGCATATTTATTTAAATAGGGCTCCAAATTTTGATGATGTTGATTCAAAAATGTTATTGGGGCAGAATAATTGAATGTAATTAAATTATTTTTATTTATTTGAACTGTTCCTAGATAATTACCAAAAGCTTATGCTTACTTATTGTAAAGTAAACGTAATCAAAAACAGTGAGATGTACTTCTGAGTATCAGTCTTTTTCATTTTATCTCAAGATCATAAATATCCCATAACATTACTAACACATTGCTGCTTTTCCATTGTTCCTAAAAATTAGCTGCCTAAAGCTGGTGATTCACTCCGTAATGAACAGATATAGCATTTATCCACTTTTTGGACATTATGGGAATTCTAATGCAACAGCTAGAGGGGATGCCAAATTGTGGATTTTTTCCCCTAATATCCACTTAGTAGAAGCACAATTTTGTACATCATAAAATCACCTTCTCACTGTTAACAACCCAGTATAGGGATGTGTTAAAATATTTGGTCAAATATATTCATTTGTGCTCTTTACAAATATCTGGGGACAGTCATAATGCATCTTTTCATTCTTGGAGGAAAAGATTCCCAGGGTTCCTTTCTCTGACTAAAGAAAGTCTACACTTGCTTGAAATATGTATTATCATTAAAGGGTGTGGTAATTTTGGAAGATGAGATAACAGCAGTCTTCTAAAATAAATAAGCTGGTAATCCAAGTCTGTCTTAACAAAAATAAGATATTATTTCATCCCACACAGTAATTTACATGGCCCAAAAGCAATATCTTTCCTTCCTTCCTAAGATTTATAACTTTGGCTATCTAATGCAACATAATCATGAGCAGCACATAATAAAACAAGAACAGAAGAAAAGGAAAATCAACATAGAATCTTCCAGTGCTCTCAAAGACAACACATCCTCATGTATCTCTCAGCAACTTTACTTGGCTTCAGTTTTACACTACCCAAAACTTGTGGGAAAAGCTAAGATCATCAAGGATTTTCAGAAAGCTAGGAAGGTGGTGGCTGCCAGACCTTGGGGAAGTGGAGAGACCATGACTGAGAAGCTGTAGTGCAGTGATGGCTAACCTTTTTTCCACCATGTGCCAAAAGTGGGGGGAGCATGGCAGGGGGGTCACCTGCGTACCCACACCCATAATTCTATGCACTCCACCCCCATGCATGTGGGATCAGAAGTTGGCAAACAGGCCATTTTCGGCCTCTGGAGGGCCTCTGGGAGAGTGGGAAAGCCTGCTTTTGCCCACCCCAGACTCCTAGGGATGCTCTGGAGCCAGCGGAGAGCATAAAACGGACTTTCCCCACTTCCCTGGAGGCCCTCCAGGGGTCAGAAACAGCCTGTTTCCTGACTTCCAGTGGGCCCAGAAGGCCCGAAAATCAACTGGCTGGCACACATGTGTGCCGGAGCTGTGCTCATGTGCCCAACAATATGGCTCTGTGTGCCACCTGTGGCACACCTGCCATAGGTTCTCCATCATGGATGTAGTGCCTAGTTCTCACTAAATGGTAGTTTTTAAGAGGAAGAACCTGGAGAAAACCTAACTTATCTGACACAGTGGAACAGGCGATTACCCCCAGGGAGAAGCAGTCCTGCAAATAATTTGCCCTATGCCAGTCAAGCTTTAAAAGTGATAACCTTGAATCATGTCTGGAAAGAAACTGAAAGTCAATGCAGTCCACACAGTGAGCTTGCCAACATCTTGTCCTCCACTAAGTTTATAAGAAGGAACGGGTGTTTTGAATGTGGGCAGATGCATGAGTATGATTTATATGTATTAAACAGGATGTCAAATGCTCTATTCCAACCTGCAGGTCAATTGTAGTATTTGTGGAGAATGTTAAATATTTCCTCTCAAGATAAATCACAACCACAGGAACCAAAAACTTTTTTCCTATTTTTGCTCTATTGACATGCAAAGGTGAAACCACAAACCAGGTAGTTTTCCGTGTCTCCAAATATTGTGAGAGATCAGAAATTCCCAACGTTTGCAGAAAATAATGCATTTTTTTACTTAAACTGCCATTATAGGATGAAACCTTTGAAAAGGAAATAATTTGATTGAAATCTGACCTATTAATGAAGGTAAGCTAAATTAGCTTAATTCTGTGTACAGGTAGTCCTTGTTTAACACAATTGAGATCAGCAAATCACTAAATGAAACTCTCTAGTTGAAACTGCTACTGCGTTTTATGACCTTACTTCAGCTTTCTGTCAATTTACAGACCTATAAAGGTCATGAAGCTGAGGATTGGTCACAAAGTTATTTTTTCCATCACCATCGTAATAACAGACAGCTGTTAAACAAGCCAGTTGCTAAACAAGGACTTCCTGTGCTGTCCATGATAACTTCATGTGAGGTGATGCTAGGAAGACATTAGGAAGCCTTTGTGGGAACCTGCCCAAAGTTCAGCTAACACTGTCCCATTTCTGGAGCAGCCAATAGCTTGTAGAGATGTGAGCTTTGCTTGTACAACATGCCTACTCATGAGTCACTTGAATGAGCCAATTTTTATGAGTTCACACCACATGCCTATTAGGCCAGAAGGTCACTTGTTAAGCTGTAATTTAGTTGTTTGCAACTATACCCTTATCTTTGTTGAAAGTCGAGCCCAAAGATAAAGTACAAAAGTCCCAGCAAATGGTAAGAAACACTATCCAAGTCATGGGTAGGAGCAGTTTTCCAAAATTCAAGGTTGGAAGTGTTAAAAGAGATTCATGGACAAATATTTGAGTACATTTTGCTGACATGAATGTACCTTCCTCCAGAAAATACTTTTTTAAAAAAAGCACTTAAGCCAAATGAACAATGTTTTTGATGTACCACGTTTTACTGCTGATTTCTACGATTTATATATGCTTTAAATGATTTTGTTTACTTCATTGGACCTTGCCTATAGTCCATTAGTACTGGGGCAGACTATAAATATTATAAAAATAATAAGTTGAACAGCTGTTTTATAAAAAAAATAGGAATTAAAAATAATTCAAATATTACCCGTTGAGGTCTGAGTAGCTGTTAACACTGCATACTTTAAATCAGGGGTCCTTGCTCCCTTGCACAAGTCGAGCTGTGTGTGCACGTTGAGTTGTGTGTGCAAGTCGAGCTGTGTGTGCACTGTCCTGCAGCTCATGCACATCTGCTGGCTCGCGCAGCCCAGTTCCCCTCTTCCCACCCACTGCTCTCAAGCTGCCAAGCCACAAAGGTTGGGGTTTGCTGCTTTAAACAATCCTGGATTCCCTCCTCCCCCCCCCCCCAAGCTCTGAGTTAGATTAGGGAATGAAGTATACGGCCCATTTTGAGTAGTGCATATGTTTATTTCCCTTGATATTTTTTTTATACATCTAAAATATAAATATAGAAAGTTGTGTTAATTATTACCATAAGGGATAATTTCATTTTCTTTTCATGATTAGATCAGATCATTGGAATCATCTGCTGCTGTGGCATCTTAAAACGTTAATGCACCTATTTTATCATAAGACTAAGGAAAGAGCGTATATGAGTTATTTGTGTCTCCCCCAACTCTTCATCCAAGTTGATATTTGACCAAAGTGTTCATGATTGCTATAATGGATGCATCTTGTAATTAACCTTGCATTAACCTATAATACATTAGATCAACTATTGTGGCCTTTAAATTGCTTAACAACTTCCTTGATACTTTTTAATTTGGGGCACTGAATGAAAACAAAAAGCTTTCTTGGATTCTTTGGGGATGTATTTTCAGTTTACGGATAAATTTGTTTCATAATTTTTTTTTTCTCACTGCTGAATGTTTAAGAGCCTCATTCATTTCCTATTATGTAGTCCATTTTCTTTCAGTCTTCTTCCACCGTTTATCAATGCCCCCAATCTTCTCTGAAATCATGTACCTACTGTATATGCTGATTAAAACATTGGCATTAGTATTACTTAGAATAGATGAGTGAAACAAAACCTGAAGTTTGGAAGAAAAGGTAGTACACTTAAGTAGACTTTAGCTGGGCAAGAGATGGTGACAGGACATGATAAATAGGCTGCGCTCTCTCTTAGTTTTCCATTGCCTGATTTGCATGGTCTAGCTGGGTTTACATAACCAATCATTATCTTGCAGGCTTTCTGTAATACTCAAGGTTTGGCTCTCAGCAGCTGTTTATACATCCAGTGAAAACCTGCCTGTTGTTTTGATTATATGCACTCTTCAGAAGGTACCAAATGTAAAACTCTGTTATTAGTGTAGACACAAGTTAAAGGAATGGTTTAAACGTTTCATTCTTAAAATGGTGCTGTAATTTGTGGAGAGAGTTTATTATGACCTATGAATCCTAACGGCGTTGTGTCACTTGTGTAAAAGCTGTGCAGGAGAGAGGCCTTTACTAAAGCCTTGCCTTGCCTTTTCCATTCTGTTTGGCTCCATACAAAACTATTTATTTATTAAGTCCTTTCCTCTTTAACCACGCCCCTTCAAAAGATTACACACTTCCAGCAGCGTTCCTGAATTTTTTATATTTATATTTAATCAAGTTGTTTAGGAACTTTGCTCATTCATGGTTTGGATGAGAAGTGCAACTTAATAATGTTATTGAAAGTAAGCTCTTGCATTCCTCTGTGTAATGCATGATGTTGTACATCAAAATAGGCAGAACTTGAGTTACAGTGTAGCTCCCCAGAACTACTTGCAACCTGGTTTTAAAGTTTCGATTGCTGCCCCCCTCCCTTTATTTATGGCTGCTTGCCAGTTTCATAACTGTGATTCAGAGGTGGGTTTCAGCAGGTTCTGACCAGTTCTGAAGAATACCACCTCTGACTGCCCCTGCCCCTATCTATTCTCTGCCTCCAAGTCCCAGCTGATTGGGAGGAAATGGGGTAGTGCACGCTGCCTGGATCTGATGTGTTCATGGATGTAGCTTCACTAGCTTGCGCAGCCTGGTTCCTGGAGGGCTGTGGACTGGTGCCAGTCCATGGCCCAACGGTTGGGAACCCCTGAGTTAGAGATTATCACATTAATTTAAGCATAAATATTTATTTACTGCATTGTATAAAATGAAGCGCAACAGTCCTTTACAAATCTTGGCAAAAACAAAGGGGTTACCCTTTACTGTCATAAGCTGTTCACTTCCAGTAATGAACAAAAACGATCCCATTCATTTTCCAGATACAGTACAACACTTCTAATATAAAGACTCTAACATTTTCCAATATTTTGTATTTGTTATATTAGTCTGTTTTCCATTGAAAATATAGCAGCACTGTTAGAAAAATAGCACAGAGATCCTTTGTCATGCAAGTATCACCAATTCTTAAATGTCTTAAAAAGTTATTCAGCACTCCACTGTCGGAATGGGACAACTCACTGCTGTTAAGCTGCCATGGCCAACTCACCATGGAACAATTCCCCGTGGCCAATTTGACACAGTAAAACTCACAGACCAATTCAACAATTTTATTTCATTATTTAAAATAATTTATATATAATTATATATATAATATATATATATGTGTGTGTGTGTGTGTGTGTATCTTTGGTTATTCGGGTTTTCTCCCGCATAGAATTGGAAGTTTCCTGGCGAAATATATATATTTGTTTTCATAGGACCTGGCCTGACGATGATGTTTGTGAGTACATCGAAACGTTGCAGATATATACAAACCTTTACACGGGAAGAAACCCAAGAATACACAAATATATATAAAATATATAAAACACCTATATTTTATTGTTACAGCTTATAGATCAGATTTGCTCTGCTTATCTCCTATCTTTTGTTGTTTACTTTTCTTTATTCTGTTCCCAATCCGTTCGTACCATCTTTCCCATATTAAATAAAACTCGGTCTCTCCTTTTCCTTTCAATGCCAATGTTAATTTGTCCATTTCTGCGCAGTGATACGTTTTTTGAATTATCATGGCATTGGTCGGTATTTCTGGATTTTTCCACATTTGTGGTATTGTAAGTCTAATCGGCGTGAGAGGGTGGGGGAAGACCGCTGTCGCCCTCCCCAGGCTCTTAGAAAGGCTCTGGAGCCTAGGGAGAGGGAAAAACAGGCCTTCTAGTCCCACCAGAAGTTGGGAAACGTGCCGTTTCCAGTCTACGTCACATGCCAAAAGTGTGGTGAGTGTGGCGGGGGCGGGTCACATGTGCATGCATGGTGGGGCAGGGCGCATTGAATTACAGATGTGGGCATGTGACCCCCCCCCACTCCCCATGCTTTTAGCACGTGACGGCAAAAAGGTTAGCCATCACTGGTATAGGGTTTCCTTCTTGAAGAGAGGGTTGGACTAGAAGACCTCGAAGATCCCTTCCCACTGTATTATTCCATGCTCTGTATTCATTATCTTTTTTAAAAAAAGAGATGATTTCCAAATGAAATGTCAGTAACATCTCATGGCAAATCAGGAAATGTCAGATGTGCCAAAAACACTCGCACAAGCACATAATGTTGCTCTAACATCATTTGTTAGGCAACTCCAATTTCTTCTACTGAAACACATTCTATTTGCCTTTCCAATCCCAGCTTTTTTTACTGCTTTTGCTATAAGAGGTCAGTGTTGCCATGCCTCTGGAAATGCATTTTAAGGGGAGGATCTCATTTCGAATATTGAATAATTTTTTTTCCCCCACTGATTGATGGGATTCATTTGGGTTGATTTAGGCTGACGATTTGTTCCGTTCTGATGGATGGGATTTGTTTAGATTGATTTAGGCTGAGAATTTATTTTATTCTGACGGATGGGATCTTCTTGGATTGATTTATGCAGAGAATTAATCTTATTTTGATTGACAGGATTTACTTAGCTTGATTTACGCTGATATCTTTTCATTGGATTGCAATTTCTGTTGACAAGTATGACTGTGTAAATTGAAATGATGTGAAACACATTTCCTCTTTGTTGTTTTATTCTTTTACATTTGGGCTTTCCAACTTTCTCAACTTTCAGATGCGTGGAGTTCATTTCCCAGAATTCCTCAGCCAGCCATGGGGAATTCTGGGAGTTGAAGTCCACACATTTTAAAGTTCATTTGAGTCACCTTCAGATTGACACATTTTCCAACAAAATCATTTCCAAACCCCTTTACTTTCCTGCAGCCCTCTGCGTTTCCAATTCTTTCTTCTGAGAATATAAAAGAATACATTTTGAAGGAGCTCTTACAGCTCTTTCTAGTTGTTTTCTTCCCAAAAGCACAAAAATAAGCCAGATATCATTAGGGAAATACAGGTGTGATCAGGGTGCTGTTTACACACACAAACTTTATTATTGGAAATATAAAGGGAATTGAAAAGGAAAATTCAGCACATTGATTCCTACCTTTATCTTCCACAGGGATTTTTGCTTTTTTTATCTGGTTTTTCTGAACTTTCTTTAGTATGAGTTTTATTTAAGAGAAAAAGGGGGGAAAAAACCAATCATACATAGAAGAGGCCATGGAAATCAGGAATAAGTACTGGTCACCTCCCGCCTGGACTACTGTAATGCGCTCTATATGGGGCTCCCTGCAGGGAGCATCCGAAGGCTCCAGCTGGTGCAAAATGCAGCTGCGCGGGTAGTTATGGGGTCACCTCGATTTGCTCGAGTGACCCTGCTCCTGCACGAGCTGCATTGGTTGCTGGTGGAGTACCGGGTTCGCTTTAAAGTCATAACTATGATCTTTAAAGCGACCCATATCATTGGACCACGGTACCTAC